>CAKNYM010053950.1:0-25355 GCA_932195095.1 Andricus curvator | reverse complement strand
TAATCTTTCTTTCACGGCTCATATTAAAGGGTAATACTATGACTCACCTCTTTGGTATTTTCTTATGACGTAAGCAAAACATGACACATCATCCCTCTCCATACGCAATCACACATACACTGTTAGAAATTTCTATAGCGATTTTACTATAAATGTAATGGAAGCAATATGCATATACGTGTAGTAAATTTAATATACCATCATCTTGTAAAATTAATATACATGTATAGTAAAACAGAGCGCGTGACAGTTGAAAGTTCTTTGATGCACACAAATCTTGTCAAATATTTAAAACTAAAGTAATAACCTACAATTCACCGACTAAATTCATATTTATAATCAAAGTGCAACGTATAGGTGGGATTTTCTTCAAAATTCACTGTAAATGTCAGAATTTTAACAAAACAACCGCTGCTTTTAGGTTAGGTGTCTTGATTATTCGCTTAATTGAACTTTTCCACTTAAAACCCAGTATAATTTATGTTTAACTAGAAAAAAAACATGCTTTATTATTTGGAATTGACGATCACTGCCGAAATTAATTTTAATTTGTGTAAAGTGAATTTACCTGACTTTTCTAAGAGTTGACCAATATACATGTATATGAAATTTACTATGCAGCCTCTTAATTACTATTTCATAGACCGAGTTTTTAGATTTACTATACAAATGTATAGTAAATCTATATTAAAATTGCAAACATTTTTAACAGTGTACACACAAATACAAACTCATCCTCACACGGATATGCACTAACACTAATCTATCCAAAACCGGCCTACTACCACTAGTCAATTTCACTCTGTACACCTGCCTTTTCAGGTATCTGGCAGCCACTGTAATGGAGGTGACAACTTTGTACCTGTCTTTAAGATTCTGTCTCATGATCAATATATTTGTTTGCCGGAATTCCCTAGTGACAGTATATCACCCAATTTGAAAATTCTTGATATTAGCTAATTTCCGAAATAAAATTGCCGACATTACAAAGTACCAAACGCTGTAGAATTGTCGACACAGCAAAATTTTCGATTGATAAAATTGCTGAATCTAAACAATTAAAAATTAGTTTTATTGATAAATAAATGATAAAATAATACATAATGAACAATTTAAGTAGAACAGAAAATATGTTAATTGTAGAAAAGTATGTTTTGTTATTTTTTATTATATTATTTAACAATTTCGGAATTGTTTATATTCATAAAGTTTATAATTCGGGAACTTAAATGTGTCAGCATTACAATGCTATTAAAATTTTGAGCTTCGCTTTACATTTTGATCCTGTTATTTGACAAGTTTTTCATTACAACTTCACACTTGAGAGATTTTCCATATTTTTGAAGATGAATACAAATAACAAAGTTGTTCAAAAATCACCAAACTATTGAATTTTCCAGAGAAAATTCAAATTTTCGACAAAACAGTTGAATCATTAACCCAAAAACACGAATTTTCAAAAAGAGTTGAGTTTTCAACCAAAAAAGATTTTTTAGCCAATGAAGAAAAAAAATTGTATTCAAAATGTCGAATTTTAAAGCAAGAAGATGATTTTTCTACAAAAAAAGGACGAATTTTTAACAGATCACATAAATTTGTAACCAAATATTTGAATTTTCAAAATAAAAAAGATCAAGTTTGAATCAAAAATGGAATTGGTAATTTTCATTTCAAGAAACTAATTTTCAAATGAAAAAACCAATTTTCTACCTATTTACTGTATTTTTGTGCCAAAAAAAATACTTTCTATAATACACTCGAATTTTTAACTCAAAAATATAAGCTTTCAATACAAAAAATAATTTTCAATCAAAAATTGCAATTTTCAGTTTGAAAAAGTGCATTTTTAACAAAGTAGTTTGATTTTCAACCAAAAAGACAGCTTTTCAACAAAATAAATATATTTTCAACCAAATAGTTACATTTTTAACCAACTTTCTGCCAAAAAATATAACTTTTGAACGAAATTTGAACATGCAACCAAATAGTTGAATTTCCAACTAAAAAAGATCAATTTTCAAACACAAATGGAATAGTTCAATTGTGAGTTTAAAAAAATTAATTTTCAACAAAAAAAAAGTTTCAACAATAGTTAAATTTTCAAGTAATAATTTAAAAAAATTAAAAATTGCTCAAGTTAGAACATTTAAAATTCCAGTTGATGAGTTTGGAATATTCCATTTTTTAATTAAGTATTTAACTTTGTACATTTCAACTAAAATGTATTAGTCTTCTAATACTTATTTAAAAAATAATATATATTTTGTAACTGTTCCAATTTTATATTGGATAATAACTTCTGTCGGCAGTTTTCACATTTTCAACTTGCTTTAAAATGTTTCATCTTCAAATTTGTTTAAGAGTATTTATTTGTAATGGTCTGAACTTGAAACGTGTACCTTATTTATTCATAAATAATTTATTTAAGTACTATAATTGCTTTAATTATTATTCAATAATGGGTACAATTTCAAATATCGTATATTTAAAGAGAAAAGGGGAAAAGAGGGAAGGTTTTTGAGAATAGGGGGGAAAAGGGAAATTTAAAGAAAAAAGGGGAAACTAAGAAAAACAGGGGAAGACTGTGCACCCTGATATCAATTTCTCGGAACCGAATATTTTTTGTTTGTTTTAAACAGTTTTTATTCTAATTCAGCATCCCCATATCTCATGAGAAAAATTTTATTTGTGCAAAAAATTTAAATTTAAATCACAATTCAACGTTTGTCTCATCTTAAAATAGTGATTTCGATTTTGCATTTGATATATTATTACGATGTTTAAACCATTTTTTATTTACATATTTACATATTTACATATTCAATAACTCGGGCAGGGTAAAAAAGAAGTATCAACCCGACATGTTCACCTTCGGACAATATTTTCTCACAACTGGAAACTTTTTTTCGAGCTTTCTTGGTATCGCATAAGCAAAAAGTCTGCTTGGAAGAAGAATTTTATTTTATTTTTTTTTAAATTTCCATTTCGAATTCTAACAACGGTTTTTCATCTACTGCACAATTGTCATTTTGACAGTTAAATCATGATGTCCTGCACGGCAAAATGGCACGGCTACTGTTCGGCGTCCAGTGGTCAAGATCATGAATGTAATATTCATGATCCTCTACATGATCTATTTCTTGACAGATATTGACGTTTATTTCCTAGAACTTCTCAGAAGAATTAGAAAGCTGGTGACCTCAGCATAAAACATCACTCAGAGAAAAGATTGAGTTGATTCAACAAAACAGTTTGTTCAACCTAATTTCTTGGTTGAAACTGAAAAATTTGGTCAACACAAATAAACCTTTGGTTATTTTTAAAAAACACAACGAATTAATTTGGTCAGTTCAAAGTAATTATTTATTTGGAAATGTTTATTTGATTCAAGCAAATACATATGTTGAGCGGAATATATTAATTGTTAGAAGATGATTTGGTTGAAGTAACGAAATAATTTCGTTGATTCTACCAAATACTTTCATTAACTACACTAAACATATCGAAACGGATGATGTCATATCACGCCGGTAACCAGTTAGCGTATCGAAAATTTTCTCATCGTGCATCGCCGTCGTGTCGCGAATTAGTGAAAAAATGAGCGCTACGAACAAATGGATACTAACAATGTCAACGTTCTTAAAAAACTCGTGTATGAAACAGAATGCAGCACATTTTGAACCTAAGTGCAACCTTTAGTTCGCAGTGTTCACACCGGTGCAGGCAATCCAACCTCAAAATTCATAGGTATGATGAAAGAATAATTTTTTTAAAGTCAAGATCTAGATACAAAAAAACAAAAACAACCAAAATATTTGTTTGGATGAACCAAAATATTTGCTTGAATTAACTAAAATATTTATTACAATCAACCAAACTTTATTAACCAAAAAATTTGGTTAAATCAACCAAACATTTGATTGACCATATAGCAATGTATTTATTTGTTTGATCCAACCAAATTTTTGTTGAATCAATCAAACTTTTTTCTGAGTGATCAACCAATTGAGACTCTATCGGTTTCCATTCCTTGCCCCCCCCCCAAGTAACTGAAATTTGGTGGGTCTGACGTTACAGCTAGTTATATAGCAGTTACATCCCCATAAAAATTGAGTAGCTCGAGTAGATTTAATAAGGTACATATCCTTATACTCTTATGGTTAGGCATTTCTTGGAGCGGCCGTTTGAAAATTTTCTTTTCATGTTCGTTAAGTGTTAGCTTACATGTAGTGCAAATGCTTACGGGAAAATGAGAATCCGTAATATTGAAATCAGCGTTTATAAACTTTCTGAGTAGGTCTGCATATCTTGAAGTTACTAGAAAGAATTCTATCTTCTTTTTTCCCAACACAATTTTTTTTACAAGGTGCGCAAACCTTAGTTCTATTTTCGTCATGTAGGCATCTGGGCGGCATATTTCCAATATAATATTAGCTCACGATTCTGAGTTGAAAAATGGTATCACTGCACACACTACTAGTATCATTGTGAAGTGAAATGACCTAATGTTTTGAACACTTTTTAAAATTGGACGGAAAGTAAATTTTCAGTGTAATAAGAGTTTTTCGATTTCTCATGCGAAAGAAAACTCGTGAGGTTATGGAAATGTTTAAAATAACTCACCTAGGCGATTTTTAAAAAACATAACACGCTCGTAAGTTTGCTTAAATTCTATACCGTGTATCCTATCCTCGAGGAGGACGGGTAACGTTGTCGGCAATATGATGAGAGGTATTACATGGATAATTGAGTACAATTAACATAATCTATAATTCACCAGTGTGATAACATGTAGCGTAATGAATTCATTCGGGTAGGTACAAAATTTCATTTAAATTTGAATAAATTAATTAATTTTCTTTTAATTTTAATGATTTTTGGCAAAAATATGGCTTTTAACGAAAAACTATACGAATGAAAAATTATTGATTTTGTTAAAGTAAACAACTTTTATTTGAAACATTTCTTGCTTTAACTAATATTTTCAAAGAAAATCTGCTAAAACCGTTAAACATGTTGCGCGCAACAGGTAATAGTCCTATATCTAGCGAATCCAAGCAGCTAGCATTTCGTTCGAAAGTGATTTTGGCACTGTAAATGAGTACAATTCAATCTTCGCTTTACGATTTTGCATTCATTTTAGTCAAACCTATTTGTTTCAGGAGGTAGGCGTGTATTTCTAACGATTGAAACAATAAAATAAAATAATAATTCAAACAATTTATTCTGACCGAAAATCTTACTTTTATTTCAGAATGCGTTTTGATCTTTGTTTACTAAAATAATTGCTCTGAAAAAATTCGACTATTACATTTATATTTCAAGAACTATGCTTCAAATAGACGAAATGAATAAATAAATATACATACATACATACATATATATATATATTAAAAAAAAAAGAGTTTTTGGTTCCTTGCCTACAGGTAGGCCGGGAATTGGCAGATTGGAACATATGAACTCCTATTTAATACAACGCTGCTGAAGGCCGGTGACCTTCTCAGCATAAAATATCAACCAATTGCGACTCTATCTCGGTTACGAGATAACGTAACCGAGATTAACGTTACAACTAGACTCTCCACCGTACGACGAATAACTACTTAACTTGGACATGATTTCGACTCGCAAAACAAATGTCGCGCATAAAGGTAGTAGTTGGGTGTACAATCTAAACATGAACAATACAAACAATAAAGTAGCCTCGGAATGGACTGGAACTTTGATTGACGAAATGCATACACACGGTAAACGTAAAGGTCGAGTTTCAGAAGATGAATGGTGACTGGGTGTCTGGAATGCTAGGGGGGCGAATGATCTTAAGATAAGAGAATTACCAGAAATCATGCGCGTAAGGAAGCTAGATATTTTATGTGTACCTGAGACAAAGAAAAAGGGATGCGAAAGTAGAAACATAGAAAATGGGGTGTTGAAAGGCGGTTTTGAAATATGGTCAGGAGCAGATAGGAAATATACGCTGAAGTAAAGGAATTACCGTCTTCATTTTAAATCAAATACAAATTTAGTCATTTTTATCTGAAGAACATTGAACATAACATATGGTTGTTGCGAAGCGCGACGACCAAATTGCGCGCAGCAAGCGCGCTCAAACTTTTGAGTTTCTATTATACGATGAACAGACACGAGCGTGAAGCGCGAGGTTCACATGATGTTTAAACCAAATATCGAGCGCGAAGCGCGAGTGTCTTGATGAGAATGTGTTCCTTAAGGTCGATAGAACCTTAAGTACATTAGTTCTTTTTTTTATGTAAAACTGACATAATTAAACCAAAAGCAGGTCATTACGATGAAGCTTACTAAGAGAGTACTAGCTCGCGAAGCGCGCGATAGTGACCACACGAAGTGTGAAAACCTAGACTCAAACTAGCGAGTGAAGCGAGCCGCGCGCGATAAGAATGTGCCTATATATAAAATGTGATATAAAAAAAAAATATTTTTTTATATCTTTCCAGAAACAATCGAAATAAATTGGAAATCAATCAAAATAAATGTAGTAGCACCTAATAAAATAAATTGATTCATGAAATCTTTCAACTACTTTTTATAAAGAAATTGTAAGCAAACTCTATAAAAACGTGCATTACTTGCACATTTAATCACAGAAATACATTCTACTTTCACCAAAACGGCTTTAAATTGATTTAATATTGATTGATATCTGTTTATACAATTTCATTAAAACATTAACATAATCATTTAAATTGTTCAAAAGAGGACATAACGCGTTAGGTAGGGCTAAAGTAGGTTCTATTTGAAATTATGCAGGGCTTAAATAGGGCCTAAATTTTGAGTTGGGTCTGGACATTTCCGTTTTTGTACAGTTAGACGGACTGGATCAATCCGGTTGGTATTAGCTCATGTATGTATTTTGCACGGTTTTACGAACACGATTCATCCGGACCTCATCTGGTTTAATTCGAAATTTGTGAGACCTGATGAATGTGACTAATCCGACTCATGTTAACTATACACTTCGCAATTAGGAATGTTTCTCAAAGGCAAAGTAAACAAGCTACCAGAGGAATTTAAATTACCACTAACGTGACAAGTATGTATATATGTATATTAGGGTGATTCATAGAACACTAATTTTTAAAAAGTTCAGGTGCTTCTTAATATTTCGGTTCGAAATCATAAAAAAATATCACTGTATCAATTGGAGTCAAATCGGAGTATATGTAATGCTTCCTCTATAATTTCAGATAATCTATAAAACATAATAATCATTACATATTATCAACAATATGGAAAATGAACAAAACAAATTTTGTTATTCAACCATACTTCTTTTCATCAGCACTTTAATTCTAGCGGATAATAAATTTTCCTCCCGGACAAATTTGAGATTGATTTGGACTTGTTCCGGATTGCGTGTTTTCAGCCGGACAAATTCCGAATTCAACCGAACTTCTTTCCATTAGTACTTTAATTCTAATGGATGATGAATTTTACTTGCGGACCAATTTTGGATTGATTTAGATTTATTTCGTGTTTTCAACCGAACCAATTCTGGGTTCAAGCGGACTTTTTTCCATCAGCCCTTTAATTCTAGTAGATAATAAATTTTTCCCCCGGAATAATTTCAGATTAATTCGGACTTGTTTCGGATTTCGTGTTTTCAGTCAGACAAATTCCGAATTGAACCGGCCGACCACTCATTAGAAACTTAATTCTAGCGGATAATAAATTTCCTTCCGGGCTAATTTCAAATTTATTCGGACTTGTTCCGGATTCCGTATTTTTGTCCGGACTTATTTCGGTTTAAATAGGACTATTTCCGGAGTGGAAGTTCTCGTCCGGACAAATTTCAGATTAGTCCGGACTACTTTTCATTTGTGTTCTAGCGAAAATGATTTTAGGTTCTGAATTCCGGAGAAATTTCGGATCTAATCAGACTCTGTCTGGTGTCGACATTTTTTGTCCGGATGAATTTCGGACTTATTTTCGTACAATAAGTTAAGAGGAGGTGTTTCGAGTTTCAATCGTGTGCAAAAACTACGATTTGTTCCGACGTTTCGTGAACTTTGCTGTTCACTTCTTCAGGCTAACCTGAAACCTGAAATAAATTTTCGTACAATTTTCGGATTCAACCGGATATGTTTCGGAGAAAATTCGTTAATCACATTGATTTCGGATAAGTTCGGACCAACTGCAGAATCCGAAACTTATACGAAATTTTTAGCAGGGCTAATATGAAGTTTGTGTATTCCAACGGGCCTCTTGATTTTTTTGTTAATACAATCTTTTTGATAATGCCTTTCTGTATTAGGTTTTGCTTCCAATGAATTCTGCAGCGTTCATCCTGATTAAATAAATTTTTAACGAAAAAATAGGACCATAACTTCAGTATATTAATTCGAGAGGCGAGTAGAGCGGAATGTTGTCGATGTTTTTGCGGTGGATAGGATTATTTCATTTGTAATTAAAATATAAATTACAAAGTTTTGTAAAATAAATACTCTTTTTATCGGTCTTTTGGAATTGATTTGATGAGTGATAATTTAAGACGATTATTGTGAACTACTTTTGGAGAGTTCTTCACGTTAATTCTCATATTTCCTTTTCCAAGGATTTCTAATTCTTCGTAAGTACATGTATATTGATCTGCGAGTTCTTTTTATATTTTTCTCCTTTCAATAAAAAGACATGATCACCTATTTTGAAGTTTTAAGGATTTGCTTTTTTGTCATAATAGATCCCTAATTTTTCTTAGCCGAAATTAAATTTTTTCGGTCAAATGCTTTTACCTCATGGAGAGGTATTACTAAATTAATCAAATAGCTATTGTCCCAGCGGATGCTGTTATATAACTGTGACGTAACAGATTTACAACAGGTTCTGCAACTGGTTAAGAACCGGGTTAGAGCAGGGGACAAGTAATGTCGTTCCTAAATGGATGTAGCAGTTCTGTAACGCTGTCACAGAACCATGTTCTGTCAGAGATCTTTGACAATTCAGGAACAGCGTTACATGTCAAAAACTATTTTAAGAATAATTTAGGAACAGAGTTACAGAGTAACCAGTTACTGTAATAGTGCCGTAACACATATGTAACAGTTTGTAAATTTGTTCTGTGATTATTCTGTAACAATCCTGGAACCGCGTTATATGCCAAAAAAATATTTTTTGAACAATTTACGATCACGGTTACAGAGTAACCTTGTTCTGTAATAGTGCCGTAACACAGATGTAACAGTGTTACGATGTAAATTTGTTCTGTGATCGTTCTGTAACAATTCTGTAACAGCGTTATATGTTAAGAAATATTTTTAGAACAATTTAGGAACAGTGTTCCAGAGTGCCGTAACGAATATGTAACAGTGTAACGATGTGAATTTCTTCTGTAATTGATCCGTAACAATTCCATAGCGGTGTTACAATGATTTTGCATGGATTTCAACGATTCTGTGACAGTCTGACAAGAATATGTAGCAAAAAAATGTTTTTTGTATTATTGCTGCACTTAGTTTATATTTTAAATAACACAATTTCACGCTATCGAACCGCTTGAACGTTCATGACAAAATCTCGGCCATGCTCTTTCGATGAAAAAGCCAGGGTCACCTCAGGTACGTATTTATTGTTTTATTTTTATTTTAGGCATATTATGAGAGAGTGGGTTTGAAAAATTGTAAGGCGTAAATTTAAAAATAAAATGTTACAAAATAAAATATTTTTTCTCGCTTGGCCCGACGTTGAGCGATAGTTGGCCCTGTTGTCGGCGTTTTGTTATCCTGTTCAAGTAACTGACTGCGCCCGACCGTCGACACAACTCTGGTCTAAGATCGTTAAAGAACAGTGTGCCCTTCATGTTTAATTTTTGTAACACGTGTGAGATTCTAGTGGTGTAACAGTAATGCCATTCTGTGATATATTAGTTACATTACAACATTTCAGAACTGTTATGTATCCTCACAGTTATAGCGTTACAGAACAGTTTGACCTCCATGTTTCATTTATTTAACACATGTGACATTCTAGTGATGTAGCAATTATATCACTCTGTGATATATCAGTTACATTGAAGAATTCCAGAACTTTTACGTATCCTTGCAGTACCAGCCTTACAGAACAGTGTGACATTTATGTTCCATTTCTGAAACTTATGTGACATTCTAGTGATGTAGCAGTTCTACCGCTCTGTGATATATCACTTACATTACAGAATTTGAGAACTGTTAGATATCCTTGCACTAACAGCATGACAGAACAGTGTGACCTTTATATCCCGTTCCCGGAACACGTGTGACATTCCAGTGAAATAACAGATCTATCAGTCTGTGATATATAAGTTACATTACAGAATTACAGAAATGTTACGTATCATTACAGTTATAGCGTTACAGAACAGTATGATCTTTATGTTCTATTTCTGTAACACGTGTGAAATTCTAGTGACGTACCAATTATATCACTCTGAGATATACCAGTTACATGACCGAATTCAAGAACTGTTACGTATCCTTACAGTAACAGCGTTACAGAACAGTGTGACATTTATGTTCCATTTCTGAAACACGTGTGACATTCTAGTGACGTAGCAGTTCTATCGCTCTGTGATCTATTAGTTACATTACAGAATTTCAGAACTGTTACATATCCTTACAGTAACAACATGACAGAACAGTGTGACCTTTATGTTCCATTTATGTAACACGTGTGACATTTTAGTGATGTAGCAATTATACCACTCTGTGACATACCAGTTACATTACAGAATTTCAGAACTGTTACGTATCCTTACAGTAACAGCGTTACAGAACAGTGTGACCTTTCTGTGACATGTCTGTATCACGCGTGACATTCTAGTGATGTAGCAATTATATCACTCTGTGATATACCAGTTACATTGCAGAATTCCAGAACGGTTACGTATTCGTAATGTAACAGCGTTACAGAACAGTGTGACATTTATTTTCCGTTTCTGAAACACGTGTCACATTCTGGTGACGTAGCAGTTCTATCGCTCTATGATCTATGAGTAACATTACTGAATTCCAGAACTGTTACGTATTCTTACAGTAACAGCGTGACAGAACAGTGTGACCTTTATGTTCCGTTACTGGAACACGTGTGACATTCCATTGACATAACATATCTATCACTCTGTGATGTATTAGTTACATTACAGAATTTAGAAACGGGCACATATCCTTACAGTAACAGCGTTACAGAACAGTGTGACCTTTGTGTTCCATTTATGTAACACGTGTGACATTCTAGTGATGTAGAAATTATATCACTTTGTGATATAACAGTTACATTTCAGAATTCCAGAACTGTTACGTATCCTTAAAGTAACAGCGTTACAGAATAGTGTGACCTTTATGTTTCGTTTCTGAAACACGTGTGACATTCTGGTGACGTAGCAGTTCTATCGCTCTGTGATCTATGAGTTACATTGCAGAATTCCAGAACTGTTACATATCCTTACAGTAACAGCGTGACAGAACAGTGTGACCTTAATGTTCCGTTCCTGGATCACGTGTGACATTCCAGTGACATAATAGATCTATCACTCTGTGTTGTATGATTGGAAGTTTGTGTCGAAATCGTTACTTTTTCTATAAAAATAAGTGAAATGTTTACTTTGTCATCATGATTGGTTACCAAAGCATCGCCTAAAAATAAATAATCAAAAGCATCAATGTTGACTTCTCCTAACGTGTATACAGGATGGCTACTTATTCCCGTTAATGAGAGTATTTCTACCTCTTTGATAGATGTAGTATCCTCAATTGAATGTCTTTCAATTACATTAAGCACTGCACCTGTATCTACCATCATACACACAGGATTATTTAAACCTTTAGCAGTAAGAATGACCGCTAGTACTGAACATCCCGTACTCGAATTAACTTCAGCTGTTTCAGTTTTTGAATGCTCTTCATTGTTCAAAATAGGTGCATTTCAGTTTCGAATATCCTTGTCGTTGCGTATTTTGTTGAGAGAATTGGTGTGATTTTCATCATCCTCATCCCTAATCCTACGAAAACAATTTTTTATAAAGTGTCCTGTTCTATGACAATACGCGCAAATATTATCTTTAGAATTGAAATTTCGTTGCGGAGGATTAAAGCGAGTTGGGTAATTATTTGTTTGGCCTTGGATCTGATTTCAATTCCTATCATTGTTGTAATTATTGGTACTTTGATTGTACTGTCTCGGTTGCCATGGAGCCCTATCATCGCGTTCTTGCCTGGAACCCGTGTAGAAGGTACGTTTGGGCAGACCTGAATATTGCGGACCGCTAATTGGTCGTACCTGCGTAGGATGTCTGCATGACAACTTTTTCCACATATCTGACATCTCAATTCTATTTGCTCTTGAGCCGTAGATACTTTTCCTTATTTAAATAATCCTTGATTTTCAGTTTCCTGAACTGTTTAAAATTTTTCGTGTTCTCTCAATGCTCTTGTAGCAGATAAACTCTTTTTAAAAGTGGGATCGTTTTGCCCATCGTTGTTCATCTTGTACAAATCCAAAATTTTGCTTTCGATTTGGCGAATCCAAACAGCGTAGGAAATAACCTTTTTATTGTCCTATCAAGAAATTCTGCCCAATTTCCCCTGTAATTAATAAACTGGTTTGTCCGGCGCGTAAGCGCTTTTTATACGATCTATCAAATTCCTAATCCTTACAACCTTCAATAAAATGGGTTGAAGGGATGTTACCGCCGTTGAATATAATCACGACTTTTAAGGCATCTCGTAGAGAAATCATTTGATTGTTTGCTACTGTTATTATTTGTGGATTCGACGTGATATTAGTTTCAGTTAGGACAGGTTTAAATGCAGAAAATTCAAATTTGTTTATGTGAGGCTTAATTCGTTGTGTTTGTGGCAAAAAATGATTCCCTGTGGCGTTATTATTACCAAGTAGTTCTAGAAATTCTTTTGTAGCTTCCGGTGTTTGAATTTTATTTTTGTGTAGGAATCCTAACAGGGTTTTCTCTGTCATTGTAAAATCACTACACAGACCTGCACAAAATGGGTTCCGATTGCTGTTGGCCAACTAAGGGTCATTTCCGATATGATTTTCTAAAATCGGGTCATTCCATCTAAAAGTACGACTCTCAAACTTTGAAAAGCTTTTTTAAAATTAAAGATATCATTTTTCTTCGCAGAGATATCCTTCAATGAAGTTTAGTACTGTGATTATTACATTACCGCAGTACAAAAATTGAAATTAATTTCAGGTAATGGGATAGTTTTGTTCTCAGATTTGGATTCAGCGTCCCAAAAAACATAGAAATATATCATTTCCGCAATCTCAAGAAGTGTGGCACTTTCAGGATAGGATATCTCAAAAACCTGATGAGCAAGGAAAATTCTGACCTCGGATTCGGATTCTACGCAGAAAATTACATCGGAAATGACCCTCAGTTGGCCAACAACAATCGCAACTCATTTTTCGCAAATCTGTGTTATCTATACCGGGCAGTTTTTCTACCTCGACTTCACAATTATCTTCTGGATTATTGCAAATTGTCTTATTAAAATGAGTTTGAAGTGCAAGCAAGGCGGCGCCTGTAAGATTTAAGTCACGATTACCTTCACCTATCGTAGTGTTGTCGAGATTCGAATTTTCTAAGAATGTTGAATTTATTGGATGAGCGTCATCAAGGAATACAGTTTCACTCAGTTGACCGTGATGAGTAAGATCACTTAAGGAAATTATTACACTTTTATCTTTTTTCCCCCGCAAAAGCTATTGAAAGTGTGCTTCGAATTTGAGAAGGTTGTTTCTTGAGGTTTGAACACTACAGACTTGGAAAATTTGGGATATTTGTATCAGAGGGACTTTCACCTAATGCAGGCAATTTTTGTGAAATATTTTCTTAAATTCTATTGCTTTGGAGTCTTCTTATTTGATCAGGCATTCCTCTGTTTTCTTCTACTAGTTTGACAAGATCAGTATTTGCTTGCGTTTAACTATGCGTCATTATAGCGCTACTTGAGACCATTTTTTCACTTGGATTACTCGGCTTATCTGACATTGTTTACATTAGTTATAAGTGTAATGAGCCCGGCACGAGTGTTTACCCGTCTTAACACGTCTTCTGATTTATTTTGCACAACAGGGTGATGAAGGATTTCAATATCAGAAAAATATTACTAAAACTGCATAGAAACTTTGGGAAGAATTGTTCGCCCTAATTAAAATATAGAATAACATATGAGTCCTTCCCTTGTCTGTTGTTTTAATGAGGCATAATATTCAAAGGACATAAGTTCTTTTTGATCAAACGAAATTATTTTGAAAAGTTTCTATTAATCCAGAAACCTCTGTAATTGGACTGATTTTTTTTCGATAATTTGTGTGAAATTCAATGGTTTGTTTATTTTTTTTTTTATTTCTGATGTTAAGGTTCATGACCAGGTAATTACGTGAATAATTTTTTATGTTAATTTTTTTGTCTAATGGCCTAGAATCAATATTTTTTAAATATTGATTTTTTAAATTGTGAAAAAAATGCCTTCTTGTATGTTACTTCCTTAAAGCATATACATACGTCAAATTTCCCTAATTAGCTCGATTTGGTTGGGATAGAAAATGAATCCAACTTCGGGACGAACGTGCGAGCCAAATGAACTTTAAATTCACAATTTATGATCAAATCAAGTCATTGAATGTACAACTGTGAGTTTTTATTGTGATGAGAAGTACTCAGAGGTTGAAAGATACATGATACTCGTCTCGGCCTCTCCAGTTGGGAAGAACGGACTAATTCCTGATTTGAAAAAATAAGGAAGAGAAGAAGGGGAAATCCTAGAAATAAAAAATTTGGACTTACCAATTATTAATCCGTTCAAATGCGTTGAAGATTCAAGTTAATCTCTTGAAGCTAGGCTGGTGGAATCTTCGGAATCCTGATTATAGGGACCTTGGAACCTAGGGATTGACCCTTATTCAAACTTTGGATAAAGCTTGTAGCTCCTGGGCTTGACACTGCACGCCTTGATAAGGAGGGGGGGGGGGGGGCTCACTGGAATATATAGATTTTGGCTGGACCGCACTGGACACTGCACCTAGCCTGGTCTTACACTTCTGGACTGGACTGGTTTTGAGTATCACTTTTATACAGAATTCAGCAGAGAATGAGTGATCTCGAACGAAGATTCTATTGCAGGCACGAAAAGATTTTATTGCGGGCATGTCAGGTTTTTAGGACCCAAGGTTAAGACTTGTTGCATTGCTTTGTAATTAGCTCTGCATGATATATTGACAGTATCCCTGTTGGTAACTCTCGTGTAAGTGGATAGGTTGCACCCCTCACAATTCATTTTATTCTGATTAGATCAGCGCATATAGTTTTTCTTCCGTGCATATTTTAAAAACATATGAGTAGTCGATATGATATGAAAGATGTGTGAAGTATAAGTGTATAAGTATGTAAGCATACAAAAGTGTTCTTTAATGGTTTTTGATACAAAATCATTGGTTTAAAAACTGTAAGGGTTAAACTTTAAGTGATTGACTAATCTTGCATAACTAATTCGGTAATGACCTACTACTGCCAAGAGAATGAATCCAAACAAAATTGCCACGGGTGTAGCTCCATAGCTTTTAGCATTCATAAACTATTATGAATTATTAAATTTAAATCCTCCTATAAAACATAAGAAGCAAATTCAAATTAATTATGCATGAGTTTTTGTAAATTTCATATCATGTTAAATTTGATGGTCTATATAAAATGGGCGCTGACAACACTTTTTTAGCACATCTGACAGTATCCATCAGAGTTTGGTTGAATTTCACCACTCAATTATAATTTTGCCACACGATTAGAGACATTAGTTTAGCATAGAAGACACAGTCAGAGATAAGTTTGTTTCCTAGAAAGACTAATCTTTCTGACAAAGTGACGTTAACTTGAGTTGCTCTCATGGTAATACGAATGTCATGTGCTTTTATCGTAAAGGTGGCAAGTTCACGATGAAAATAGCTAAGGTTCAAACAAAAAATCATAACAAAAATCTCAATACGGAGTCTATGTCTTGATGTTAATGGATTTGTCATTTAATATGACGGGGCTATACTTCGAAATTTAGTGCAGCTATAAATATAACATTACATTTTTATTTCGATCCTAACCATTTTTTTTTAATGTTAGCTATTTATGCATACCTAATGACAAAGTTAGCTTCGTAGAAAAGTTCCTAACTTAGAGTCCCCACCCAGTTCTGATGAGGCTATAATATTTTAGTAAAATGCATTAGCATTTCGGAAATGTACATTGTTCCTTTTAGGTTCTCTGAAGCTTAACGCCAGAAGCTATAAGAAAAACTAACTATAGTACTATTTAGATCTGTAATCTTAAGAAATGAATGAATTGACATTGCGCCATGACTTCTGCTCTCAATTTCACAGGAATTTTGAAATTCAAACAAATTATGTTTTTGTTTTGTTTTTGGCGCTTAGTTCGTGACGGAGTCACCCTCTATGGAAAGGATGTGGGAGTTAGAGCGTCAGGATGTGAGCGATATTAAAGGCAAGATATATGTAAATATTGAAACAGGGGTTTATTCATTATTACACTTACAAAAGTTGATATGCTCAACAAGCCAAAACTCTCCAGACCCAAACTGAAGAGTAGCTGGTGATAGTTCATTTTCGTGGATGAGTCCTGGGATGTCCTCCCATTGGGACGGATAGCGTCTTGCACAAAGGTTTGGTAACTGCCGAAGATAACACGTCCGTTCAGTTGATTGGTAACAAGAGAAGTGGGGTGGCGGAAGAGTGATTTTGGAGATAACCCTAACGTGGGTCTTCTTCCTACTCTTCAGCCTGTCCTTCAGGCCCATAGGCAATAAAAGGGGGCGGGTGTAAATTTGTTATAGTACTACTGGGTTTTGAAAAATTCTATTACACACTATAAATGAAATCTAAATATATGATCGTCCGTTTTAATATATAAGTGCTGGGACAAGTAGATATAATCATTATAACAGATCTGAGTTTATAATGATTTGCCTCAAACATAGAATTCGCACTTTAACGTCGAAAATTAATAAGTCCTGGAGTTTGTTTCGTGAGAGGTTGTGACTCCAAAGCAAACAGAAACGTCAATTTAAGTTTTCATCAAGTGCCAAAACTTGCAAGTGTAAAAAACAAAAGGCGGAATTTATTTGAAAAAATTCAAGTTCGAGTTAAACACAGTGAATTGTTGAGAAATTGAATAAATTTCAAAGAGGATGGCCGAAAGAATGTACTTGTATTCACATTTCCATGAATATGATTATAGTTTTATTTCAATCACCATGACAACCGTTAATTAATAACCTTTCTGTTATTGTGTGGGGTTCTGGAGTTTATGCACTGTTTTTTTTTGCTACGCCTGCTTATAGTGGCCATTTTTTCATGGCGCCTTCGCAGCGCTACTTTTGACGCGGTTGATGCTTACGTTTCCAATACTCTGAAATGCCTTTTACAAAACAAGTTCTGAAAAGTGTCAATGCCGTTTAAGGGTGTTGCGCGTACTGTAGTGGTCTCGCAGTCGATACAATTTTTTACTCTGTCTTGATATCTTTTGAATTTGAAGATCATAGTTTTGAGTGTGAAATTTTGAGTTCAGTTTTGAGAATATTTCAGCTAAATGATTTATAATTTCATATTCAATCGTAATAGTACCAAAAGTAGCTGTTAATTATTGCTTTAGAAAATAGTATTAATTAGTCAAAATTATACAATTAAAAATGTCAGATATATGTCGAATATTTCAAATATGCTTTTAAATTACAGAATTGTATCTGTACAAGTAGGATCCAAAATACTCGTTCTCCGTCAAGACGCGAAAAAAATTAGGCTATCACCACGCATTATGACCGTTAGATAGGTGAAAGGAGCGTCATATGCATTTCTAATACTGAAAAATGTTGCTGTAACATCTTCCTGGTAATTTTCCTCACAGTGAGCTACATCGCTGCTCTCAAGGAATTGTATCCTCTGTCAATTGTTATGAATATATATACAATTTAGAAAAAAGGTTGAACAACCACCTGAGGGTCCCACTGGGAGCAACTGCTATCTATGAACATTACACTGACTCCCAGTAGAACCGGGCTACGAAATCACAACGACCCGCCGGCAAAAACATGTTTTTGGCACGCGGGTATGGCTTTGAGGTTACGAACCAGTAACAGTTTCGATATATATATATATATATATATATATATATATAGATAGAGGGTCCCTGTACCAAGGGTTTCTGCTGAATATGGTTACAATAATCAATAAGCAGTCGCGGACAATTGTTCAGGGGTGGTCCCAAAGGAATAACTCCTAAGCGAAGGCGTAACAACCGTGCGGAAAGCTGAATGGCACCTGGGTTAGGTGTCTCAAATGGTGACTTTGGGATACCGGGCGACCTCTCAGAGTATCAGCCTTATACATGCACACGGGCCTCTACAAGGATGGACTAACCCTTTCCCTAGCTGCTCGTGGGAACAACAATGAAACCAACAAAACACCAAAATGTTGTAGATGCAGTTCAAGACAATCGAACGCGCAGAGCACCCGACAATGGGTCGGCAAACAATGCCGATCGGCCTAGAGTTCGGGGTGCTGAAAATAATTTATATGGAAACACGACGACGAACGGGCGAAACGCCCACATTCAGTGGACGGATCAACTCAAGGATGACTTGTTAGACTGCTACGATGCCAGCATTATCCCTGTTCACCGAGGCTTTATGGCGCGTATGCACACTCTGTGCTGCCAGAAACACCCAGAGCTTCAGCACGTTTCGCATCAATCTTTGCGAAATCAAGCCGACAACCTCCGGAAAAATGGATATGTACGCGGAGCGCTTCCTCAACCGCTGCTTTATGAAGCTGCAGACGAAGATGAGGAAGCGACATTGAGACCAACCGCAGAAAGCAGGCACCTTCTGAGAGATGATCGCCATTTCATTACAAGAAGGAACATTACCATGCAAGTTCCTCCTAAGCCCCAAGATCTGGCTGAAATGGATGCTATCCTTCGTGGAGATATCTCGCAAGAGTCCGACCTCTGGACCATCAATTGCTCAGTTTATGTTGTTTCGAGAGCTTTGGCTGATTCAAATCGAAGGCTGAAACCGACGATGGATCAAAAGACCAAAAGACGCTTGCATCAACTAAACAAGAAGATTGGATGGGCAAGACAGAATGCGTCCCGTGTTCAATGTGTGATTGACTACATAACATCTGGTAGACCGTTTACGAAAAGGGTTCGAAAGTTCGCCCAAGAACTAAAAATCTTGAATCACACACTAAACAAGTCAAAGCTGCTGACAATCAAGCAGCATATTGTTGACAAAATACGGCTGTTATCTGCCGCAAGGAGGAGAATACAGAAGAGGGAGAGATGGATCAGGGAGAATCAACAGCTTCTCGCTGACCCATCGCGCCTCTTCAGCCATCTACCTGTTTCTGTAAAAAATCCACTCAAGCCCAAGGAGGTAGAGACTGTTTGGAGAGAGGTGTACAAGATCCCGAAATCACTAGAGTTGAAAGAAGATACTGACAATATCATCCGCTTCAAGGAGTTTTGCGACAACCTCATAAAGTCTGAGGAGGAATGTCCATCAATCACTGCCGAAGAGGTGAAAAAAGCACTTAGAGGCACGAAGAACTTTTCCGCTGCTGGACCAGATTGTATCAAGAACTTTTGGTGGAAGAAGTTTACTTTTACACACCAACATTTGGCCGCATATTCACCTCATATTTAAAGTCGGAGACGCCCATTCCGCAGTGGCTGGTGTTAGGGCGCACTATACTCCTACCAAAAAAGGCAACTTGTCCAACCTGTCGAGAGAACCTGCTAATTGACAGGTGTGTCTGTAAAGACGCTGCAGCTCATCAGCGCATCCTGTCAATGGCCTGGATTGACTACCGGAAAGCTTTCGATTCAACCTCTCATAGACTTATCACCTGTCTGTTGGAAAGCTTCAAGGTACATCCACACATAGTGAGATGCATAGAGAGATTGATGCCTCTTTGGAAAACTAGATTTACTATCTCATCTAGAATTTATCGTGTGACAATGAACAACGTCTCCTTCCAGAGGGGCGTCTTTCAAGGTGATACAATGAGCCCTTTGCTTTTTTGCATCACACTTCTGCCTCTATCTCTCGCACTACGAAATTCTCCTGGATACCTCTGTGGCGACACTAATCAGCGCGAGCATAAGGTCACTCATGTATTTTATATGGATGACCTGAAGATCTATGCCTCTGGTAAAAGCAAACTTCAAACTGCTATAAATATTGTCAAGATCTACACAGGAGAGATTGGGATGGACTTTGGCTTGGACAAGTGTGCCAAAATTCATCTGAAGAAAGGAAAGATTACTGGCGTTCCCAAGGACCCTGAGCTTGTGGATATAAGTGTTATCAGACATCTTAATACTGGAGAGACCTATACATACCTGGGCGTGCCTCAAAACCGCATTCAAGACGTAACGTCAGTGAAGGAATCTCTCCGAAGCAGATACAAGCATCTTCTTCGACAGATTTGGTCTTCCAATCTGTCGGCGTTGAACAAGGTATCTGCGACTAACATGCTTTCCGTCCCGGTTCTACTCTACTCGTTTGGGGTAGCTCAATGGACGAAAAACGAGCTTAAGGCCCTTGATGTCATTACACGTAAGATCATGCATATGCATAAAAGCTTGCATATCAATTCGTCAGTTCCGCGATTATATATTTCACGCCGTCAAGGCGGACGCGGACTTCTGAATCTCCAGTGTCTTCATAACCGGATTGTTCTAAGTACAGCTTACATCGTTGCGCATCGCAGAGATCCTCTCCTAAAGATGGTTAGGAACCATGAGATGATTGGCGAAGGAGCGTTCCTTTACAAAGCCGCGGAGCAAGCGGCCGAGACCCTTGGCCTGAATTTTGACATCAGAAGTGAGGAGAGTGCATTACTTCATCTAGATGCTTCACTTCTAAAAACCAAAGTGAAGAAAGCAGAGGTTGAAAATTTTCACCAAGAGCTACTCGACAAGAAAATGCACGGAAACTTTCACAGAAATGTAGAAAAACATTCCTTGTCGAAGGAGCAAACTTTTGCTTTCCTCAAATCATCAGGGCTTAATTCAGGTACAGAGGGTTTTATTTTCGCATGCCAGGACGGTGTCATTTTCACCTTAGCATACCGTGAGCGCATTTTATGTCAAGAAGTTCCCAGTGATAGGTGCAGAGCGTGTCATGCACACGCTGAGTACCTAGAACACATACTATCAGGGTGTCCGACCCACGCGGGAACGACGTATATCTACATACATAATGCGGCCCTAAGAGTGCTTTATTACCATCTTTGTCGCTCTTACGGTTTTGGCCGCGACTCTGCTCTGCCGAACGCTCCAAGGGAGATAGAGTCGATTGCCCGAAACGAGAAGTGCCAAATTTTCTGGAACTACGATTTTCGGGCAGCAGTCTCCGTTGCGCACTTGAGGTCTGACATTGTTCTCCAAGACTTCGAGAAACGAACCATATTCGTGATCGAATTCTCGGCTCCGTCCGAATACAACATCACTGCAAAGGAGAAAGAAAAAGAGGAGAGGTATCAAGACCTTAAAAGAGAGCTACAACGAATGTACCCAAAATATACGGTACAAGTAATTGTCCTTGTGATAGGTGCTCTCGGAGGTGCGAAACTATCACTGGTTTGTAACCTTAAAGCCATACCCGCGTGCCAAAAATATGCCAAGGCACTTGCGAGATGGATGCAGAAAGCGGTCGCTTCGTGTACTCAAGACACACGAGGGTTTCGCCGGCCTGCCGTGATTTCGTCGTTGCCTATGACCACCCATCTCACGGTTGTGAGACGTGGCCGTGGGTGTGATTTACCGCGGTGCTACTGGGGGCTATTGACATTTTTTGGATGGCAGTTGCTCTTAGTGGGACCCTGCGGTGATTGTTTAACTTTTTTTTGAAATTATATATATATATATATATATAATTTTAAAATATGTTGAAGAATCACTGCAGGGTCCCACTTGGAGCAACTGCTCTCGAACTGATATGCAAGCTCTTCAGCATATAAATGATCTTACGCGTGGCAATGTCGAGGGAAGGGAGCTCGTGCTTCGCTCATGGAATCATCTTAAACCAGTAGAGTAAAACAGTGCATGCAAGCATGCTAGTCACAGATATCTTGTTCAACGCCAAAATATAGAGAGACGCTTGTGTCGGTTTTGGAGAGCCTCCTTCACTGATATAATATCCTGAATGCGGCCCTTAGGCTCGTCCAATCGATACTTAAAGCACTCTGAAGCTGCCTTGCACTAGAAAAGGGCTCACCGCTTTCAGCAGGTGTAGACTGACACGACAAGTGCCTGACTGACATAAAGTTCTTCTGTCATATTTTTCTCCGTTTTCCAGGAATCATACGAAGGGTTACCGTTGCAATTTATAAATTATTTAATCGGTTTCAGCTTAGTGATTGAACTCAAAGCGGAATTGCAAAGTAAATAAAGAAATGACTGATTAATTGAGTAAATATATATAAAATTGAAATTAATTCAGACCGAATCCATTTTCAATCAGGCAAGTTCTATACTTGAAGTCCTCCGCTTGAGGCTGTGATACCTTCTAGTTGGTGAGGAGGCTTAAGAGTTTGAATGGGGCTATTGAAACGGAAGCGGCCAATGAGTGACTGAAAAAGAATAAAGGCATCAACTGTTCCCTGAAAAGAACACTGACGAGGCAAGCGCAGCAGGCTGGCAGAGCAGCTGCAAGGGTTGGAACATCGGCATCTACAACGCCGACAACCAGCACTGAGGCCCAGAAAAGAGGGAGGGGCTCAGAGGACACCCCACGGGGGGAGGGCGGGGTGCGGCTAAGCCGATGAAGAGGGACAAGACAGCCCAGCAGCCGGTGAACAGGGAGTCGTCGGGGGCTGGACTGACAGCTGCCCAGAGAACTAACCCCCTGACGTAGCAGACACGAGCTACCCAGACTTGCTGCTCACTGCCGTGCAGTTTAAGCTCCTCATGGAGGCACCCTGGAGGGCGATTGAAAGAGTGTCCCCAGATAAATCGACAAACTCGAGACCTCCTTCTGTAGGGGAGGGATCCCAGATAAGGGCTTTTGCGGTCCTCAACAACAGGCCCTTCTACCACCTTGGACAGGACAACTTTAGGGTCGCCGGCCAGGGACAGGAAAAGCCTAATAATGAGCCAAATCAACTAGCATCATAGCAAAGACGCCTCTGCGGTTCTGCAGAGGGGCATGGCTGCGAGGCCCACAGGTATCTCGTTAATCCAGGAACCTTGGTTAGTTCGAGATACCCAAAGAGGATTAGGGGGGGGGCTGGATTTTGTTACAAGGGCCCCAACGCGGTCAAACCAAGGGCCTGTATACTGGAAAAGAGAGTCAACGTTGTCCCGCTGCTAGATCTATGTTTGAGAGACCTGATGGTGATAGCCACCGATCTTAAAGGAATAGTGAAGCTAGTCATGGGATCGGCCTACTTTCCATATGACAGCAATACCAACCCACCAGTGGAGCTACGTACACTAGTTTGATACTGCAAGGTAAGGAGTCTTCCTCTTCTGCTGGAATGCGATGCTAACTCCCACCATACTTTGTGGGAGAGCACGGACATTAACTCAAGAGGTAATGATCTATTGGAATATCTTATCACTACTGATTTGAATATTCTTAACATGGGGCAAACCCCGACGTTTCATAAATCGGTCAGGTAGAAAGTCATCGACATCACTCTCTGTACCGCTAGTTTTAGAGACAATGTCGAGAAGTGGACAGTCTTAGACCTAACAACGACTAAGGGTAATATCACTTCATGCGGAACCGTTGACTCGGGATGTCTGCAGGGAGGCCTTTTATCGCCCCTGCTGTGGTGCTTGGTAGTGGATGAACTGCTTCATCTACTTATGAACAAGGTTGAGGCTCGGGGAACGGACAGGAGAGGAGTTCTGGATAGGGAGGGGTCTCAGGCAAGGGTGCCCGTTAAGTCTCCTGTTGTTTAGAATATTGTTAGCATACCTCTAAGAGAAAATGGAAAAGAAAGGTAAAGGGGGTACAGTTCTAGGAAATAAGAGAATATACTCGTTAGCGTACGCGGACGGTGTGATGCTTCTGGCAGAGAATGAAAATGGAATGAACTTGATAATGAAAGGATTCAAAGAGTATGTGAGAGAGAAAGACCTGAACATTAATGTGACGAAGACAAATATAGTACGTTTCAGGAAGAGAAAGATTAGTGTATACAGTCTATATCTAGTAGAAAATGATCCTCGATGAGTGTGTAAAACTCATTCCTGCTTTCGAGGAAGTACTGACCCTGCTTTCATCGTACAACTAAACAAAGTTAATCGATGGCGAAACGAGTGCCTATTGTATTTAAAAGCAGTGTGAAAGGAACTGTCATGTATACCACGACTGTCAATAAATCAGAAAAGAAGGTGTCTACATATTATTGAACGCTTGGAATGTTTTAAAGCTCGATTCGAGTTTCTCGCTAAAAAGGATAGCGGACTTCAGAAGAAACGCAATGACATTAACGATCGAGTGGAGTGGATTGACGTCGACAAAGCATTCCATAGTCGAGTGAAAACATGCATTGTCGCGAACATGGTTCACAAGGATGTTCTTGCCTTCCTTAAGCGGAAACGGTAGGTTTGGCTGCGAACATAAATGACTGCAGCGACATCTATAAAAAAATCAGAAATACAGTCTAGTGCCCCCTGGCAAATATAAGTACAAACTCATACCTGAAAATCGGTAGTATTCTGTTGGTAAAATTTTTCACCTGTTAGAGAGAGAAACTTAGGAACGAGAGAGACAGACAATCTTTAACCATTTTTATTGCACCCTCCCGTTTCGTTTCAGTTCCCGTTACTCGGCTTACCTGCTCATCTGGAGGGAAATATAGAAAATTGACAAATATTTCCTCTATACAATCCGCGTGAGAAATAATGTATTGGCATCCCATAAAACAAATAAATAAAATTCGGAAAATTTTACATATAAATAATTATTAAATAATTTTGGTAATCATAAAAGCTACTTTTATGACCTCGAACAAAGGTAAAAAAATGAATGTAAGAAAAATACTTTGAAAACAAACCCAGGGTGTCCAGCGTTTCTACAAACAAAACATTTCAGGACTTTTCCAAGTTGTCCAGGACAAAAATGAATTTTTCCAGGTACTTTTCTAAAAATGTGTCATATGCGAAATTTCTCATACGCCTCCAAAATCTGAGTGAATAAAGTTTCATATTCTTCCAACTTCGACAATTTAATGATATTTTTTCAATCAAATAATTTTTTGCTGTTGATATAATCAAAGTGAGTTCAATTCTGTGTCTAATAATC
>CAKNYM010053949.1:0-15692 GCA_932195095.1 Andricus curvator | reverse complement strand
ATCCGGGGTGGTTGGTGGAAGGGCGCACAGTGCTCCTGCCGAAGACGGGCAACTTAGCTGACCCTAAGAATTACAGGCCAATAACTTGTCTGAACACACTGTATAAGATCTTCACAGCTATCCTAAATGATAGGATTGTTCGGACAATTGGACCTGTATGGCGAGAGATGTATGAACAACGTGGCTCAAAGAAAGGCGTAGCGGGATGTCGGGAGAACTTGCTCATCGATAGATGTGTCTGTAAAGACGCAGCATACTATCAGCGATTTCTATCGATGGCCTGGATTGATTACCGGAAAGCTTTCGATTCAACCTCCCATAGACTTATCATCTGTCTGTTGGAAAGCCTAAAGGTTCATCCACACATCGTGAGGTGCATAGAGACATTAATGCCGCTTTGGAAAACCAGATTTACTATCTCATCTGGAAAACATCGTGTGATCACTAACAGTATCACCTTTCAGAGAGGTGTATTTCAGGGCGACACCATGAGCCCTCTCCTCTTTTGCCTCACATTATTGCCACTATCTCTCGCACTTCGCCATTCCGAAGGGTATCTCTGCGGAAAACCTGGAAACCGAAAGCATAAGGTCACTCATGTATTTTACATGGATGATCTTAAGATCTATGCTAGGAATCAAGAGAAACTACATCTAGCTCTGAAAATTGTCAAAGAGTACACTCAAGAGATTGGAATGGAATTCGGGTTAGAGAAATGCGCCAAGGTTAATTTGAAGAAAGGAAAACTTAATGGCATCCCCGAAGATCCTGAGCTCGTTGACAGAAGCGCTATACGACACCTTTGCGCTGGAGAGACCTATACATACCTGGGCGTGCCACAGAGCCGCATTCAGGACGCGACATCTATAAAGGATACTCTCCGATGCAGATACAAACGTCTCATCCGGCAGATTTGGTCTTCCGAACTGTCGGCGAGAAACAAAGTATCTGCAACGAACATGCTTGCCGTCCCGGTAGTACTCTATTCATTTGGAGTGGTTCCATGGACGAAGGACGAGCTCAGATCCCTTGATATCGGGACGCGAAAGGTTTTGCACATGAACAAGAGCATGCACCTTAAGTCTTCTGTTCCGCGACTTTACATCTCACGCCGCCTAGGTGGTCGCGGAATACTGAATCTTGAATGTCTTCACAACAGACTCATTCTGGGTACAGCACATATAGTTGCAAATGGACAAGACCCTCTTCTTAAAATGGTCAGGAAACACGAAGAAGTGGGAAAAGGGGCGTTTCTGTACAAAGCAGCGGAGGAGGCTGCTGAAACACTCGGCCTTGACTTCAATACTAGGGGTGAGCAAAATGCATCAAATCTTATCCATCTTGAATACTCACTCCTGAAGGCCCGGATTAAGAAAGCACAGGAGAAAAACTTCCACGAACAGCTCCTCGACAAGAGGATGCACGGCATCTTCCACAGAAATGTGGAAGATCAGTCGATGTCGTATGAGCTAACGTTTGCTTTCCTTAGATCACCCGGATTGAAGTCGGGCACGGAGGGCTTCATTTTGGCATGTCAAGACGGTGTCATTTCCACTCTAGCATACCGTCGCCACATTTTGAGCCAAGACATTCCCGATGATAGTTGCAGAGCGTGTCATGCACACCCCGAGCATCTAGGACACATACTATCTAGTTGTGCAACTCATGCGGGAACGACCTACATCCAAAGGCACAATGCGGCACTAAGAGTGCTTTATTACCATCTCTGTCACTCTTATGGCATTAGCCCAAATACCTCTCCGCTAAACGCTCCTAGAGAAATAGAGTCAATTGTCGAAAATGAGAAGTGCCGCATATACTGGAACTTCATATTCTCGACAATTGTTTCTGTTGCGCACTCGAGGCCTGACATAGTTCTCCTTGACTTCGAGAAACGAACCATGTTCGTTATCGAATTTTCGGCACCAGCTGACAAAAACGTCACAGCCAAGGAGAAAGAAAAGAAAGAGAGGTATAAAGACCTTATAAGGGAGTTGCGACGGTTATACCCGGAATATTCTGTTAAGCTAATCGTCTTGATCATCGTCGCTCTTGGAAGTGCCAAGGTTTCACTGGTTAATAGCCTGAAAAGCATCCCTGCGTGTCAAAAAAATGCTGAGACACTTGCGGGGAAAATGCAGAAGGCGGTCGTCCTTGGGTCGCTCCGTGTCCTCAGGGTGCACGAGACTTTTGCCGGACCATCGTATTGAGTTCGTCGCAGACTGTAACCACCTATCTCACGGTCGTGAGACGTGGTTACAGCTGAAATTTTACCGCGATTTCGCTGGGAGCGGGTGCAATTTTTCAGATTAGCACCCGCTCCCGGCGAAATCCTGCGGTTTTTTTTATGACAAACTTTTAAACATATATATATATATATATATATATATATTGTGTAAAAATATACAAAATTGTTTAATTATTAACAAAGATTAGCTTTTATGACAGTCAGAATGACCCTTCTTTCAGGGCAGGTATATACTCGAAGTTATAAACCGCTCAACTTGAAGTCATAAAAATTCGACTCAAGATATAAATATATGCCTTCAAGACATAGAAACTTGTCTCCAGGACATAAATTGAAGTCTGGCTCCGTCTCAATAAGGAGACATGCTGGAGTCGAACTTTTCGACTTCAGCATGTCTTGATTATTGGGGGCAATTCATGTCGAAACCAAGTCGAAGAATTTTTACTCGGGCGAGACGCGCCTGTTGTAAAGAAAACAAACAGAGTCGGGGTGAATCATTCATACACAGGGTATTGCTAAATTTAAACATTTTAAAGATAGTTGACTCAGGTATATGTTTATAGAATTACACATTTCATATAATAGCAACACATATATTACAGCTTTGTACCACAAATATAAATAAGTTGTATTTACCATATTTCAGTAAGTGCATTTCATACTCTTTGTGATTTAATTACACGTATTATATTATAAATATACTCGTAATTATTTAGCCTACGATCGCATAGTTAAATCAGCGTCACCATTTATATCAGTGTTCGACAAGTTGGTAATTACATATGAAGAAATGTAAAATAGCGACCGTCTCAATTAAATTCAATCTGCCTGAGCATCGCACCAATTACGATATAAATTCTGCTATAATCACACGGAAAAGATATAGGCTGTGTACGGAAAACTCAATTTCAGCGACAGATCGTGGGACCTGTTCAGCCTTTATACTAAGTAGGGGTCGAATCTGGAAAAAGAGAAAAGGGGAAACTTTCTCGCGAGACAAGTTAACAAGAAAAAGTGAGAAGGAAATAAAAAACGAAAAAGGGGAAAACAAGGAAAAAGCTGCATGTAACTTTTTTTTCGTATATGTAACTTTAAAACGTGGGCGTAACAAAAACAACCCTTTCCCCTTTTTATTGTTACACAATACATGAACGTTCCCTATTTGGATCAAGAATATGTAGAATTAAATTATGGGTTTGGTTTATGGAAACCTACTACTACCATATGTTTGCCGTTTAGAGATGCATTCGGGCGGGACGAGACAAGAAAACATCGATTTCGGGATTTATCCCGACTGGTAAGATTTCGATTACGTTTACAATTTAACATTTCGTGTATATATAAAAAATAACATATTAGAATTTGGAAAAGATGTAAGTGTAATCACATGAAAATGTAAGTGTAATCACATGAAAATGTAAGTGTAATCACATGAAAACAAACAAGAAGGCCAACAAAGACCGTTGGAAGCTTTGTGGTCATCAAAATAATAATTTAATATTAAATCAAGTAAAATAATTTTACAAAAACTACTTCATATATAACACCATTAGGTTAGAAAATTGTGAACAAAATTAAGATTTTTAGGACACATAATCCAAAAGAATGTATTCAAATTTAAATAAAATTATAATACGAAAAACCTAACGAATTTTCAAAAAAATAATAAGGTAAACGTTCCAGTAATAGTGGCACCAATTTTCTTGCTTTGTATTTAATTTGATTGCATTCAAATTTTATTTGCTACTATAAAATGTTAAAAATAAATGGGTTTTATCATTAAATGTTACTTTTAACACATTTCTTAACAATATAATTTAAATTTTAACCAAGTTTCACAAATATTAGGACACTCGCGATTACTGGAACATTTACGTTATATTTTAATTTGCTTCATTGTGCTATCAATAGTGATGTTACTAAAATGAATTTCATTTCTGTCTAACAAAATATTATATTTGCTTTATTCTTTGGGTGGTTATGAGGAATTGGACTAGTTCCTTTAGATTTTCTACCCTTTTGAGTTTTAAATTTGTTTATAATTTTCTAACCTAATGCTTTATGAATGAAGTGGTTATAGTTTGTAAAATTATTATCCTTATGTACTTGATTAAGTATGAAATCATTACTTTGATAAGCTCGAAGCTGACGATGGTCCTTTTTAACCTTCTTATTCGTCGTGATTCCACTTCCATAATTTTCAAATTTTACTTCCTAACTTTTGACATTTGCGCGAAATATCACACTCAAACTGCAAACATTATAAAGAATCTTTTCCGATCGTGCTTGCATATTCAAGTCGGGACGCGTCTTTGTGCGAACATTTATTTTTCTTCAGGAGAAATTTTTAAAAATTTGCGATTTCGCTTACGACTATTGAGTGGCTTTCTTGATTCAGAGGTGCGAATTCCTTAATGCAATCTTTTGTAGAAATAGCTTGCATTCAATGCGGGGACTGAAGCCCCGAATTTTTAAAGCATCCGGGGACCTAAATGGTCCAGCAAGGGTCTGGTTTGGATCCGAAATAATAAGAATTTAGAGGGCCCGGATTCAGACCTGGACCCCTAAGAATTCAAAATGTCCGGGTCCGGAACCAAACGCGTAAGAACTTGAAGGGTCCGGGTTAGAACCTGGACCCTTAAGGAATTAAAAGGTCCAGTTCCGGACCCTTCATAAACTAAAGTATCCAGCCTGGACCTGAACTGTTAAGGAACCCATTAACCTCGGATCCAACCTAAAAGGTTCAAATTATGTTTCTAAAATTTACAAATTGATTGGTGACCACATGAGAAAGGAGAAAAAAGAGAGGAGAAAGGGGGAGAGAGGGTTTCCATTACAAAGTTTAGCATTTCAAAAGGGCATAAACGCTGAAGTTTGGAATTACAAAAGGGCCTAAGTGCCAAAGTTTTGCACTCCAAAAGGGTATAAATAACAAAGTTTGGCAATTCAAAACGGAATAATCGCCACAGTTTAAATTCCAAAAGGGCATACGTTTCAACGTTTGGCAATCTACACGGGGATAAGCGGCTGGAATTACAAAAAAAAAGCGATACAAAAAAAAAGAGATTCGTCTATATTAAAGTAATTTTACTGCTGATAGATAGGATTTCGTACAGGCTGACGCACAAGAGTCACATAAGCCCCACAGGCTCCTTCATGGCAACACTTTTATGACGGGCCCTGGCTAGGGTTAATAATGGTAGCTCTAAGAAAGCACCCAGAGGTGACTAATTTCACCTTCGATGATCGCGGTTGCTGTGTAAGGACAACGATAAAATACGAACTCTAAACTATACCATGCTCCTAATTTTGTACCTACTACATCGTCGCAAACGATTTCAAAAATCGTATTAAATTAATCCATAACATCCTCATCTCATCAGGCACTTGACTTAGTTCGTGGCTGATGATGAAACACCGAGTTCACCCGAGCACGAGTTAAAAAAAAGATGATAATTTTTCAATTCGATTATAATTTCACTTGTTTAATTCCATAATTTGTTGATGGCCCTTCCTGTATTTCGAAAGCATCAACTAATACTGGTCAGATCTCTAAACAGCATCTGGTTTTAGCATGAGTTTGATCCTCAATGACGTTATTTTTGTCGACGTCAAAGTGGTAGCGCATCAATAAAGCGCTACCGTATTCATAACAGCCAACGGCTTCGCTCGGAGACTCTGACAAGCTAATGGCTATTGTTATTAACTTCAGTACAGCATTTTGATTCCAATATCCTCTACTCATTCTATTTTTCAAAATTCTAATACATATAAACATCTCAATTGTTTTGAATATTCAAAAAAGCTCTATAAATATTTGAAATTAGCCTTGATGTTGTAGCAAAATTAAAATTAAATCCTCCACTTACAAGAAATGACGACTTTATTTTAACACTCAGCCAATGTAGTAGACTTACCTGTAACAAAAAATAAATAAAGTCAGAAAATGTAAAATACTTGACATTTTTATGTTGCGAGAGATAAGTGTAATTTATTAGTTTTATAGAATTTGTAAAATAGATATAGTTTTATAAAACCACGGCTAAGTATGATAATATAAGTTTTGTATATTATAATTGCGGATAGAGGGTCCTTGTACCAAGGGTTTCTGCAGAATATGGTTACAATAATTAATAAGCAGTCGCGGACAATTGTCCAGAGATGGTCCCGAAGGAATAACTCCTAAGCGAAGGCGTAACAACCGTGCAAAAAGCTGAATGGCACCTGGGTGAAGTGTCTCAAACGGTGACTCTGGGATACCGGGCGACCTCTCAGAGTATCAGCCTTATCCTTGCACGCGGGGCTCTACAAGGATGGACGAACCCTTTTCCCTAGCTGCTCGTCGGAACAACAATGACAACACCAAACATAGTTGTAGGAAGTGCGGTTCAAAACAATCGAACGCGCAGGGCTCCCGACAATGGGTCGGACAACAATGCCGACTACCCTACACTGTTAAAAATTTCCGCATAAAACTTCCAAGAAATGTATTGGAAGTTTAGTTTTCAAATGCAACGGATCATGCAGCGATACATGGGTCGGATGAGGCGCATGCGCACAATTTTCGACTTATAAACGCTACAATACATGTATTGGAATTCTCGACGGTGACTTCACGATTTACGACGCTTACAATACATGTATTGCAATTTCGGCATTCCAATACCGTGTTTGCAATTTTGCCTTACGCTTGTATTGTAGAAGTGTTGGAGAATTCCAAACATTTTTAACAGTGTAGAGTTGGGGGAGCCAATCAAGACGGAGTCAATGCGATTGACCGGCAGAATCTCATTACTTTTAAGTGGACGGATCGACTCAGGGACGACCTGCTGGAGTGCTATGATACCAGTATGGCCCCTGAACGAAAAGGTTACATGGCGCGACTGCATGCTCTATGGTGTGAGAAACAACCAGAGCTCTCGGATTTTTCGCAAAAACGTCTGCGAAACCGTGCCGAGGACCTCCGGAAAAGGGGTTATATAAGCGGAGCGCCTACGCAACCGCAGCCAGAACAAGCCGGAAACAGAGAAAGAGAGGCGACACTGAGCCCAACCTCGAGCAGGCATACAATAGTGGAAGAACGATGCTTCAAAACCGGAGAAACATCAACATTCAGGTTTCTCCCAAGCGCAAAGATCTGACTGAAATGGATGATGAGCTTCGTGGAGATTTTTCCGAAGAATCCGACTTCTGGACTATCAATTGTAGTATGTACAATGCAGCGAGAACTTTGACAGAGGCAAACCGTAAAACAAAACCAACGGTTGATCATAAGACCAAAAGACGAATGTACCAACTCAGCACAAAGATAGGCTGGGCAAGACAGTACGCGTCCCGCATTCAGTGTGTGATTGACTACATAACATTTGGCAGGAATTTCACTGCCAAGGTTCGACAGTTCGCGAGCGAACTGCGGATCCGTCATCACACAATCAACAAGTCAAAGCTACTGACCATCAGGCAGCATATTGTTCACAGAATACGAGTAATATCTAACGCTAGAAGTCTAGAGCGGAGAGAGAGAGGTGGGTCAGAGAAAATCAACAGTTTTTGTCTGACCCATCTCGACTCTTCCAAGACCCTCCAGTTACTGTCGAACATCCGCCCAAACCAGAGGAGGTCGAAGCATTTTTGAGAGATGTCTACGAAGTCCAACATCCACTTGAAGAAGGCTCAAAGAACATAAATAGCTTCTAAGAGCTGTGCAATGCCCTGATAACAGCTGAGGAGGAATGCCCACCTACCACTACCGAGGAGGTGAAAAACGTATTAAGAGGCATGAAGAACTATTCCGCTCCGGGACCAGATGGTATCAAGACCTTCTGGTGGAAGAAGTTTCCTTCAACCCACCAGCATCTGGCCCGAATTTTCACCTCCTATCTAAAGTCGGAAGAGCCTATTCCGGGTGGTTGGTGGAAGGGCGCACAGTGCGCCTGCCCAAGACGGGCAACTTAGCTGACCCTAATAACTTGTCTGAACACACTGTATAAGATCTTCACAGCTATCCTAAATGAGAAGATTGTTCGGACAATTGGACCAGTGTGGCGAGAGACGTATGAACAACGTGGCTCAAAGAAAGGCGTAGCAGGATGTCGGGAGAACTTGCTCATCGATAGATGTATCTGTAAAGACGCAGCATCCTATCAGCGACTTCTATCGATGGCCTGGATTGATTACCGGAAAGCGAATTCTTTCCGAAGGGTATCTCTGCGGCAAACCGGAAAACCGAAAGCATAAGGTCACTCATGTATTTTACATGGATGATCTTAAGATCTATGCTAGGAATCAAGAGAAACTACATCTAGCTCTAAAAATGGTCAAAGAGTACACTCAAGAGATTGGAATGGAGTTCGGGTTAGAGAAATGCGCCAAGTTTAATTTTGAAGAAAGGAAAACTTAATGGCATTCCCGAAGATTCTGAGCTCGTTGACAGAAGCGCTATACGACACCTTTGCGCTGGAGAGATCTATTCATACCTGGGTATGCCACAGAGCCGCATTCAGGACGTGACATCTATAAAGGATACTCTCCGATGCAGATACAAACGTCTCATCCGACGGATTTGGTCTTCCGAACTGTCGGCGAGGAAACAAGTATCTGCGACCAACATGCTTGCCGTCCCAGTAGTACTCTATTCATTTGTAGTAGTTTCATGGACGAAGGACGAGCTCAGATCCCTCGATATCGGGTCCCGAAAGGTTATGCACATGAACAAAAGCATGCACCTTAAGTCTTCTGTTCCGCGACTTTACATTTCACGCCGTCAAGGTGGTCGCGGAATACTGAATCTTGATTGTCTTCACAACATGATTATTCTGGGTACAGCACATATAGTCTCTTCTTAAAATGACCAGGAAACACGAAGAAGTGGGCAAAGGGGCGTTTCTGTACAAAGCAGCGGAGGAGGCTGCTGAAACACTCGGCCTTGGCTTCAATATCAGTGGTGAGCAAAATGCATCATATCGTATCCATCTTGAATACTCACTCCTGAAGGCCCAGATTAAGAAAGCACAGGAGAAAAACTTCCGCGAACAGCTCCTCGAAAAGAGGATGCACGGCATCTTCCACAGAAATGTGGAAGATCAGTCGATGTCGTATGAGCTAACGTTTGCTTTCCTTAGATAACCCGGATTGAAGTCGGGCACGGAGGGCTTCATTTTGGCATGTCAAGACGGTGTCATTTCCACTCTAGCATACCGTTGCCACATTTTGAGCCAAGACACTCCCGATGATAGCTGCAGAGCGTGTCATGCACACCCTGAGCATCTAGGACACATACTATCTAATTGTCCAACTCATGCGGGAACGACCTACATCCAAAGGCACAATGCTAAGAGTGCTTTATTACCATCTGTGTCACTCTTACGGCAATAGCCCAAATACCGCTCCGCTAAACGCTCCTAGGGAAATAGAGTCAATTGTCGAAAATGAGAAGTGCCGCATATACTGGAACTTCATATTCTCGACAATTGTTTCTGCTGCGCACTCGAGGCCTGACATAGTTCTCCTTGACTTTGAGAAACGAACCATGTTCGTTATCGAAATTTCGGCACCAGCTGACAAAAACGTCACAGCCAAGGAGAAAGAAAAGAAAGAGAGGTATAAAGACCTTATAAGGGAGTTGCGGCGGTTATACCCCGAATATTCAGTTAAGCTAATCGTCTTGATCATCGGCGCTCTTGGAGGTGCCAAGGTTTCACTGGTTAATAGCCTGAAAAGCATCCCTGCGTGTCAACAAAATTCTGAGATACTTGTGGGCCAATTGCAGAAGGCGGTCGTCCTTGGATTGCTCCGTACCCTCAGGGTGCACGAGACTTTTGCCGGATCATCGTATTGAATTCGTCGCAGACTGTAACAACCTACCTCAAGGTCGTGAGACGTGATTACAGCTGAAATTTTACCGAGATTTCGCTGGGAGCGGGTGCAATGATTCAATAATGTAACACTGTTGTTTCAAGGGTGTCACAGTAGGTGCATCCCATACTGCCGATCGGACATAACATACAAAAACTACCTATGAGTGAACTTACACCCAGCTCTATGTATTTTAAATAAAGATGGCGATCCCTCAGGGTCCTTAGGTCATAGCAGAAAAGTTGCAAAAAATTATTCTACTCCCATTGTGAGCAATGGAAAAACCGGGAGAGGTAGGAGAACTAGCGCCACACTAGAGATTTTTGAAACTAATCAACTTAGAACACTATCGGTGTCAAGTTAAAATCTCACGCTGAAAAAAAATGGTTTATTTGTCCCAGCTAGAAGTTTAGCTGGATTTCGTCTTGTAAGAAAATATAGCTGTGCTACTTAAATTTCTAGTTGTGTTACCTAAATATCTAGCTGTTTCAGCTAATTTTGCCATCTAGATATTTAGGTAACACAACTAGAAATTTAGGTAACACAGTTATATTTTCTTAGAAGACGAAATCCAGCTAAATGTCTAGCTGGAACAGCTAAACCATTTTTTTCAGTGCAGTCAGTTATCCAATGTTCATACTTTAAAAATTGTACCAAAGAATTGTTTCATTGTAATCAGTGAAAAATAAGGTATCTACTCCGTAAATTATTTGTCATTTAATAAAATCGTGCTCCATTGACAGTTATGCAAACTGAAAAACCCAGTTCTCGTCAGATCACTGAAGTTAAGCAGCGTTGGCCGCGGTTAGTACTTGGATGGGTGACCATTCAAGAATACTGAGTGCTGTTGGCACATCGTGGGTGTGGTGAGCCCACACTTGTAGTTATTTATAACTACAAGAAAAAACCTAGAAACACTACCCGAATCGGGTAGTGTCACGCCTACCCTGAAAGGGAAATGGTTTAATGGTATATATAAGTAAAAGTGTTGATTATTCAAACAATATTTATAAACAAATTGACAGTTTGGCTATTTTTCCGTGATAAATATTAATTTTTTTTGCGGAGTGAACTAAGAAATGGGTTCTTGGTTATTGTATTATTAGGTTATCAAATTATCTATTAATTGGGTATCGTATCTTGATGTTTATAAATATTTTTTTAATAATCAACAGTTCTTGTTAATCAGACAAATATGACAAGAAGGAGTAATTAGCAAAGACATTTCTAGTTCATTTAACGAAAAAATAAGCCTATTCATCCAAAAGTGGCCAAAATATACATTTGTTTATGAAATTTTTTTAAATAATTAACTGATCTTGCCCATTGGTGAAGTATTGTAGAAAAGAGTCATTTACAATACAATTTAGATTATTTCACTAAAAAAACGGAGAGAAATTTGCAATTTTTTTCTCTTTTTTTAAAGAATTCTTCTTTTTCCCCTGTTTTCAAGAAACTTTCCCTCTTTCTCGCTTTTTCGGTTAAATGCGAACAGAATCAATAGAACCCAATAAGAAAATCTCACTATTTTGGGTTAAAAATTAATTTTGTTGTTAAAAAGTCTACTATGAAATTTTTGGTTTGGAATTCATCTCGTTTGATTAAAAATATATATTACTATTTGGTTGAAATTTAAACTACTTTGTTCAAAATCGATTTTTGCTGTTTAAGATGAATGTAATAGTTGTATTTTGCGTTTTGAAAATTATTTTTCAACCAACAATTAAACAAATTGTCAACAAATTAGTTACATTCAACTATTACATTTTTGATTGAAAATTCATCTCCTTTAGTTAAAAATTCAACTGTTTGGTTAAAAATTTATCATTTTCAATTGAAAATTTAACTACGCATTTCATTAAAAAATGCATGTAGTTTGTTAAAAATTGGTTTTTATGGTAGAAAAGTAATTTTTTCGGTTAAAAAATCATGTTTTTGGTTGAAAATTCAACTATTTGTTTGAAGGTGGAACTCTTTAGTTGAAATTTCATTATTTTCTGAAAATCAATTATTTTAGTTGAGAATTCATCTCTTTTGTTAAAAATGTAAATAATTTGTTAAAAATTCGTTCAATGGTATATTCGTCGGGAGGTATAGAAAGAAATTATACGCAAAAATTGTAATTTGTGGAAGATAATCAAATTGAGCAAAAACTAACCGAAAAACTTCAACCGCGAACAATGACAAACAAATTTTTACACAGAAACAAATTAGTGTGCCACATTTGACCAATGATGATCAAAAGATAGATGTTCAAAGGTCGAGAAAAAAAAATATTTTCTAAACATTTCAATGTGCCAAAAAACTCTAACCACATACGCTTTAAGGGACAAAAAACAAAAAAACCCGTCAAAAGAAACAATCTCGATAAAAAAAATTGAACTTTTCTTGAAGAAGTAAAAGACTATGATCATTTTGACTCGCAAGTTTGAGCGCGCCGGGGGCGCAAGGCTATTGGTTTTCACGCTTCGCGCTCGATAATATATTTATCTTGGTCTTTGTGAAGATATCTTCATTTTCGCTATTTCCAAGTTATTCTTGCAGAAAACGGCTTTTAAAATTAATTTAAAATTAAAGGTCAAATCATCGACAACTGTAATTTGGTGATTGTGAATTCTCCTTTGCTAAAGCTCCTTTGTCTTTAACGAACACATTCTCAACACGTATTATCTCGTGCTTCGCACTCGATTTTGTCAAAAATGTGAACATTTTTACATTATGTTCAAAACTTTTATATCAAATGTATATTACAATTATTTACGTACCTCGGTTTGGGATTGCTTATTCAGATATGACAAAATAAAGTACGAATTTTATTTATCAGAATTACTTTAATCTTTGTTTCTTATTTTGCATTAAATTTTATTCTCAGCTACCCTGAAAAATGTATCTTTTCAATAAACTTATATTATTCCAATTGATAACATGCATTGGTATTGAAACATACGCATTTTCAAATTGTTTTTATAATTTAAAAAAAAAAGTGCGCATCATATAAAAAAAAAATCTGCCCGCTTCGCGGGCACATTCTCATGGCGCGCTTCGCGCGCGGCTCGCTTCGCTCGCAAGTTTGAGCGCGCCTAGGGCGCGCGACTGTTGGATCTCGCGCTTCGCGCTCGATCATATATTTATCTCGCGCTTCGCGCTCGATTATGTATTCACCTCGCGCTACGCGCTCGGGCGTATTTGCATCGCGCTTTACGCTCGGCTCCTCTAGATTTTTGAACTTCGTGTTCGACTTCGATGAAAAGAAAAAGTTTGTTTGCAAATATTATAAAATTATCAAAACCTCTACATATTAAGTGATTGTTAAATTTGCTTTTATTTTAGACTGAAAAGGAACTTTATTTACTCAAGGTTCTATCGACCTTAAGGAACACATTCTCATCCAGACACTCGCGCTTCGCGCTCGATATTTGATTTGAAAATCATTTGAACCGTATGATAGAAACAAAAAAGTTGGAGCGCACTTACGGCGTGCGATTTGGTAAATACACTGAGCGCGCACTTTGTGCTTCGTGTTATATGTTCTTCATATACAAATTACTAAATTTGTATTTGATTTCAAATGAAAAGTAATGATATAATTGAGGCGACAAATTTTATTAGTTAACATTTTATTTTAGCTTGTGCCGTTTATCAAAAAAGTTAATTTTTTCATTTTGAATATATTCTTACCACAAAAATTGATCACGGGTGTGTAAGTCTTTTTTGAATGCACAATTTTTGTTCATTTATATTTTTTCGTACCTTGCATTGTTTTTTCAAAACTTTGATTTTTTTTACTGTCAATGTTATTTTCACGAATAAAACAAAAACCACGCATCCTATCGAAACATGAGTCACAATAAATTTGTACCTCTTCCTTGGATGAACAAATTTTGTTTCGGTCATTTTTTCGTAGCTGGTAATATTCGTCTGAAAATTTGATTTTTCTATTTTCAATGCTGTTTTTTACGAATAAAACAAAAACTACGCGTCATATCAAAAAGTGAATGATAAGAAATTTGTAGATCTTTTTTAGGTGCACAATTTTGGTGAGATGATCTTTTCTGGTATCTTGCATAGTTTTAGAGCAAAATGGCTTTTTTGATTTTTCATTAATTTTTTGTGCGATCAAAATTTGAATTTTTTATTTTTCGAAAAATTCAAAAAGTTGTCATGAAAATATTATAGGGTGTTCAGGAATCAACGTTTTTCTCCTCTTGACTTTTTTTCATATCGTGCGTTTTTCGGCTTAAAATGATCATTTTCGTTTGTTTTTTGGAATTTTGAAAATGCTATAACTCCAGTAATTTTTTTTTTATCACGAAAAGTCATAAGAATATTTTGTTCGTCATTTTGCGTATTACTAATAACCGTACATAGAATTTTCAAATCTTCCAAAAAAGTGGTCTCAACAATTTTCAAAATGTGCTCACTTTTTGGATTTTCATCAAAAATAGCTGGTTAACGAACTCGTTCTCTATTTTTCGGCCATAAAAAAGTGTGCCAAAGCTCAATCAAATCTGATCATTTTTTCGAAAGTTATCGTGGCTACAGACAGACAGACAGACAGACTACAGACAGACAGACACCTTCGTAAAAATCGTTTTTTCTGACTCAGGAGGTCTCAAAACGTGGAGATTTGATGAAAACCGACTATGTCAAATTTTACATAAAACCAATACCTTCTCATTAGAATGAGAATGTAAAAACAATTTTCTTATTAAACATTTTATTGCAACTTGTGTCGTTTTTCCATAAATTTCATTTGTTTATTTTCAATGTTATTTTTTACCATTTAAACTAAAAATACGCAGTCTAGCGTAAAGTGGTTCTGAGCAAATATGTAGATATAATTTAGACAAATTTTGTTAAATAAAATGTTATTGTAGCTTATGTCATTTTTCCAAAAAGTTAACGTTTTTATTTTTAATATATTTTTCATCATACCAACTCAATTAGAATTTTCGATTATCGATATGATGAAAAATTGTATCCATGACAAGAGTTTATAACAAATTTGTAGATCTTTTTTGGTTGAATAACTTTTGTCTCTTCATTTTTTTCATAGCTTGTGTCGTTTGTCCAAAAATTTTATTTTTTAATTTTTAATTTAATTTTGACGCTTAAAACCAAAACTACGCGTTCCATTTAAAAATGAATAATAACAAATTTGTAGCTCTTTATTGGGTGAACAACTTTTGTGGAACTATTTTTTTCTTAGCTTGTGTCGTTTGTCAAAAAATTTAGTTTTTTTATTCTTAACTTTATTTTTGACGATTAAAACCAAAAACTATGCGTTCCATCAAAAAATTATTAATAAAAAATTTGTATCTCTTATTTGGGTGAATAACTTTTTTTAAATTATTATTTTCTTCGTAGCTTGCATCGTTTGACCAAAAGTTTTATTTTGTTATTTTTAATTTTGTTTTTAAGAAAAACAAAACTAAGCATCCTATCAACAAATTATAACAAAATTATAACTCTTTTTTAGGTGAACAGCTTTTGTCTCATTATTTTTTTCTTCGTAGCTTGTGACTTTCGACCAAAAATTAAAATTTTTTATTTTGAATGTAGTTTTTCATGACTAAAACAAAAACTGCAC
>CAKNYM010053944.1:0-10027 GCA_932195095.1 Andricus curvator | reverse complement strand
TGTGCCAAAGCTCAATCAAATCTGATCATTTTTTCGAAAGTTATCGTGGCTACAGACAGACAGACAGACTACAGACAGACAGACACCTTCGTAAAAATCGTTTTTTCTGACTCAGGAGGTCTCAAAACGTGGAGATTTGATGAAAACCGACTATGTCAAATTTTACATAAAACCAATACCTTCTCATTAGAATGAGAATGTAATAAAAACGAAACTAAAATATTGTAAAATATACAATATTGTAAAATATATATTGTAAAAAGGAGATTTATAATAGGAGAAAATCGTCTCCACTTGAATGAAAAAAAGCATTATTACTCTTATCTTACCAAGCCTTCTATTTATTTAGGCAAAAGGATTTGGGTCCAGATCCGAATAGTACATACCTCTGATTGATTCGAAACTACGTATACCCATGTATTTTCACTCGCTGATTACAAAAATGTTAGTGAAAATACCCGAAAATTTGATTTTCATAGTGAAACTAATGAAAAACACATAAAGTCATGGTTTTCTGCGTGTAGATGTAGATCTTTCAAAAGCATATATTTTATATAGACTACATTTTCACACTGCGACTGATATTTTTCGAGAAAAACGACGATAAATATGAAAAATGAAAGAAATACAGCACAATGTGCAGCGGTTTGACTTAGATGGTATGGAAATCCCCGGAAGGTTGAATACGGAGAAGCGAACTAGTTACAGGGGTGCCTTCTCGTGGGGGGCGGGAAGGCAACCCTGTGTCTCGTCACAGAAATAATGTGGGTCACATACCTTCCCCTTTCCAACGTCTCGTGGGGGGGGGCGGGAAGGCACCCCTGTAACTAGTCACAGAAATAATGTTGGTCAAACCCTTAACCTTTTCCAACGTCACGTGGAGGCGGGAAGGTACCCCTGTAACTAGTTCGCTTCTCCGTATTCAGCCTTCCAGGGATTTTCATACCATCTAAGTCAAACCGCTACACATTGTGCTGTATTTCTTTCATTTTTCATATTTATCGTCGTTTTTCTCGAAAAATATCAGTCACAGAGTGAAAATGTGTTCCACATAAAATATATGCTTTCAAAAGATCTACGACTTTTATTTGAAGCTTTTTTGCGAATTTTCAATATTTACTGAGATAAACGCAGAAAACCATGACTTTATGGGTTTTTCATGGTTTTCACTATGAAAATCAAATTTTCGGGTATTTTCACTATCATTTTCGTAATCAGCGAGTCAAAATACATGGGTATACGTCGTTTCAAATTATGCGGAGGTATGTACTATTCGGAACTTTATCCAAGGATTTTGTGTACTTTAGAGTATACAAATTATTATAGTCTTCACTTGTAAAAACTTCAAATTTTTATTATACCTTTCAACAGAAAAAAGTAAATATTCTAAACAACCTGTTTACAAAATGTGTATTACACCAATTTTAAATCCCATCGGCTTTCCTTTTTTTGAACTCTTCCATTATTATTTTTTAGTAGAAATTTCCCAAGTAAGTCTACGATTTTTGACGTTGAAAGGAAAATTCAAAGTAAGTTTTGGAAAATAGTCTACTCATTAGTATTAAGTCATGTTATTAAAATTTTCGAAAAAAATGCATTTGTTTATTTACAATGTGCGATTGAACATTTCTGCATCGTTTGATTAACAAATTATTCTTTCGTAAACTATTTACGAAAAATTGATGAAAATTTTAGGGGATGGTGAAAAATAAATGCAATTAACAATAACATTTCCAACATCGTGCTAATTGTTATTTTTGCTAATTTATATCATTTTTAATAAACAAATGCCGATTTTCCCTGTTCTAGACACGGAATTTGAAAATTTTTCAAGTAGTGGGAAGTATGAACGCTTCAGAGTCAGAAACCGTTTCAACTTTTTTTTGCTCGCTCTTTGGGTTAATGATAAATAATATTGTTTTGCGCTGCGCGCCGCGTGCTGCAGTAACAGCTCCAGTGGTCTGAAATAGGAATTTACTCTTCGTAATCGCCCAAATGTTGTATTTCTTAACCGATTTCAAAGTATGTTTTCTTTAGAATTGCTTAGCATTAAACTTTTAAGAAAATTGTTGTTTTTGATTGTTTAATTTTTGTCACAGAGCAACAATATGTGAGCAAATAAAGTGACGAAATGGCCATTTCAGCATTGTGAATTTTTATGTCAGGAAAAAATGCAGAAATGAACTCAATATCAGTTTGAATTATTATATATAATTAAAAAAAAAAAGTTAAACCACCACCGCAGGGTCCCACTAAGAGCAACTGCCATCCAAAAAATGTCAATAGCCCCCAGTAGCACCGCGGTAAATCACACCCATGGCCACGTCTCACAACCGTGAGATGGGTGGTCATAGGCAACGACGAAATCACAACGAAAGGCCGGCGAAACCCTCGTAGGTCTTGAGGACACGAAGCGACCCAAGGATGACAGCTTTCTGCATCCATCTCGCAAATGCCTTGGCATATTTTTGGCACACTGGTATGGCTTTAAGGTTACGAACCAGTGATAGTTTCGCACCTCCGAGAGCACCTATCACAAGGACAATTAATTGTACCGAATATTTTGGGTACAGTCGTTGTAGCTCTCTTTTAAAGTCTTGATACCTCTCCTCTTTTTCTTTCTCCTTTGCAGTGATGTTGTATTTGGACGGAGCCGAGAATTCGATCACGAATATAGTTCGTTTCTCGAAGTCATGGAGAACAATGTCAGGCCTTGAGTGAGCAACGGAGACTGCTGCCCGAAAATCCTAGTTCCAGAAAATTTGGCGCTTCTCGTTTCGGACAATCGACTCTATCTCCCTTGGAGCGTTCGGCAGGGCAGGGTCGCGGCCAACACCGCAAGGGCGACAAATATGGTAATAAAGGTCTCTTAGGGCCGCATTATGTCTATAGATATACGTCGTTCCTGCGTGGATCGGACACCCTGATAGTATGTGTTCTAGGTACTCAGCGTGTGCATGACACGCTCTGCAACTATCACTGGGAACTTCTTGACATAAAAAGACATAAAATTATATATATATATATATATATATATATATCTGCACTTATAGAATAAAAATAATTCTAAACATATTTAACTAAATCATTATAAACAATTTTTATAAACAAATTGTTACTAGTGTTTTTTCTCATAAAAAATTGTTTGTTTTACACAAGTTGCTGACATTTTTCATAAGAGTCATAATTTATTTATAATGAAAAATTAGCATGAGTTAACATTAACAGAATGATTCTCCTAATATTGATTAAGAATAAAATGTTTTCGGCAAAAGTTTTTTTCCATAAAGCATATTATTATTATCGATTAGCAATTTGAACTCGAAAGTTCATAGCCTCATCTACCCGAAATCGCCACGCATCACTATCCTGTGCATCCTCCATCCAGTTTAAGTAATCATGTCCTAGTTCTTTTAGATCATCCCTTACATTTTTCTACCATTTGTTCCTCGGTCTGCCTACAGGCCTCTTACCAGTCGGTTTCCCTCTTAAAACTTGCGCCACTGTTCTTTCATTGCCCATTCTTGCTACATGCCCCGCCCATCTTAATTTACGCGCTTTCATAACTCTATTAATATTTGCTGACCCGTAGAGAGCATGCAGCTCATCATTATGCAGTTTTCTCCATTCACCAGTCTCTTCGTCCCTCTTTGGACCATAGATTTTTCTAAGTACTTTATTTTCGAAAACTCTAAACGTATTCTCCACTCCCTTCGTCAGCGGCCACGTTTCACACCCGTACATGACGACCGGCATTATTATCGTTTTGTAAATTCTTACTTTGATTTTTCTAGATAGCAATCGCGATTTCAGTAGCGTGTTTGCTGCATAATAGCACCCATTGTCAGCGTGCAACCGCGCGTTGATTTCCGTTTTAATGTTATTTTCGCTAGTTATAATAGACCCAAGGTATTTAAACTCGTTAACCCTTTCGAATTTCATATTTCCGGCCACGAGATCCCCGCCTACATTACTTTGTTCGGATCTGGCGACGGTCATATATTTTGTCTTCGATTCGCTAACTTCCAAACCAATATCTTTGGCTTTTGTGATCAAGATTTCTGCATTTTTAGTTACTGTTTTTTTATCATCCCCTAGTAAGTCGAGATCATCCGCATACCCAAGAATTTATATTATCCCATTGAGGGTAGCACCGTTCGGATTCGCTTGTACTTGTCTGCCCACGTATTCTAAAACTAAGTTGAAAAGGGCGCACGAAAGTGCATCGCCCTGTTTCAGACCATCACGGATCGAAAACTCTTCAGATAAACTTCCGTTTACACGTATTCTACCCCTACTGCCGCTTAAGCAAATTTCGATAAGTCTAACTAATTTTCTTGTTACACCCAAGAACTCTAAGATCCAGTACATTCGTGCGCGTACAATAGAGTCGTAAGCTTTTTTGAAATCGGTAAATAGCTGATGTACTACTTCATTAAATTCCTATTTCTTTTCTAACAGTTGTCTAATTGTAAACATTTGATCGCTTGTAGATCGGTTTCGGCGGAATCCACACTGGTAATTCATAATGATTTCCTCGGCAAAAGGAGTTAGTCTACTTAAGATTACATTGGACAGGATCTTATAGCACGAAGGCACAAGTGAAATTCCCCGATAATTGTTACAGTTCATTTTATCGCCTTTTTTAAAGATGGGAATAATAATAGAGGTATTCCATTCCTGCGGCATGCGTTCTGTTTTCCAAACTGCGCGTATTAATTTACAAATTTGCCTTGTGAGGCAAGGGCCTCCATTTTTCATCAGTTCTGACGGTAGGTCGTCAATGCCCGCGGCTTTGTTATTTTTCAACTTCTTTGTGGCCATTTCTATTTCTACATCAGTAGGATCATCAATTAGTAGATCGGCAGTGTGGATTTCACCAAGATTACCTTCAACGGGGGCTTCGCGTACATTTAATAGCTTATCGGAATAGTTTTTCCATAAATTCAGTATCTCTGTCGCATCGGCTACTAGATTGCCATTTGCGTCCCTCAGTACTTCCGTTCTACTTTGGAAGCCTTTCCTTATAAAATTGATTCCCCTGTACATCTCACGCGGGTTATTTTGTTTATTATGCGTTTCTATTGCTAGTATTCTATTCTTTTCCGACTCCCTTTTCTTGGATCGATAAAGCCTATTTTTACTTTTACTAATCTCGAGATACTTCTTATGTATTTGATCGCACTTATTTTGTAAACTAATTAGTTTGGCCTTCCGACGTTTTTCAAACCAAAGTTTGCACTCTTCGTCAAACCATGGTTTGCTTTCGGTTACTTTTATAAACCTATAGTAAGTTTTGCGGCTGTCTTTATCGCCTTTTTCATATTGCTCCACAGGGTTTCCGAGTCCTCCACGTAATTATCGTTATCGTCTCTCTGTTCTTGGAGAACGTCGAAACTATTAGAAATCTCAACTTGATAATTTAATATTTCTGTTGGTTTTTTAAACTTATCTATATTGAAACGAATTGTTGGCTCTGTGCGGCTTGTTTTCTTACTTAACGCTAGCCTAGATCTTAGTTTTACTATCACGAGAAAGTGGTCTGAATTTAAATGTGCTCCCCTGTACGATCTTATATCGAGAATGTTTGTATGACGTCTTCTGTCAATTAGAACGTGATCAATCTGATTGTGAGTGATACCATCTGGTGATGTCCAGGTGGCCTTACCATAAAGCATATAGAGAAGTTTTAATTGAACGTTATAAAAATTGTCATTCACTGACTTGATTATTTATTAATTATCACCAATAATAATAAATTGTAGTCCAGTCTCGTAGCAAGAAGTAGCATTTTTCTATATAATCAAACGGCAGATTATGACATTTTCTAGTGAAAATTGTTATTAACAATTACGTAAATTGTTATTTAGTGTCTCATATTCAGTTTTTGAAACAGTCTTAGTTTATTGTCGGATAATTTTAGTGAAAAAAAACGTCTCTTTTGTATGTAAAAATGATGAATCATAGTTAAAAAAAATGTTTATCACAGTTACATCAATTATTTTTTAAACAATTTCGTTGGTTAATCATCACAAGAAATATAATTCCAATAATGATTAAAGAATTTTTTTTTCTACGAGGAAACGGCCATTTGGGACATTTTTTAAAATAAATTGTTATTAATAATCTACATTATTTATGTTTCATGAAGCTCGAAGTATATAAATGCCTTTGAAGACAATTGTGGATCACTTTTGGTCATAAAAATCAATTTAGTTATGAGAAAAACTTGCATGAAATAAACAATTTTTTGATGATAAAAAAACACTTGTATGATTTTGTTTATAAAAACTGTTTGGAATGATTAAGTTAAATATTATTAGAAATATTTCTGTTCTATAAGTGTAAATACAATAATTCCAGCTGATACAGAGTTTCTTTCTGTATTTTTTCTTGAAATAAACATTCACAAAGCTGAAATGGCCAATTTTGTCACTTTTTTGTTTACATATTGTTGCTCTGTGACAAAAATTAAAAAATCGCAAACGACAATTCGCTTAATAATTTAATGCCGAGCATTTCTAAAAAATACTATGAAATCGGTTAAGAAATACGAACTGTGGGCGATTATGAACAGTAAATTTCTATTTCAGACCACTGTGGAACGGTTACCGCAGCGCACGGCGCGCGGCGCTAAACAATATTATTTATCATTGACCCGAAGAGCGAGCACAAAAAAGTTATAACGGTTTCTGAATCTTTAAGCGTTCAGACTTCCCACTACATGGAAAAATGTTCAAATTCCGTGTGTAGAACAGGGCAAAATCGGCATTTGTTTATTATTAAAAAATGATATAAATTAGCAAAAATAACAAATAGCACTATGTTGGGAATGTTATTGTTAGTTGCATTTATTTTTCACCATCCTTAAAATTTTCGTCAATTTTTAGTAAATAGTTTACTGGCCTACTGCCAGGCAAACAAAGCATGTGTATGGTCTCTCTCTTCTCTCCCTCTGCACTCTCTTACCATGCGATCTGCTGAAAACTCATGATGATTCGAGGGGCTACTCACAAGGAAATCTGGAAATCTTAAAACTGCGAATGCGGCAATCTGTATTGAATTCTTGTAGAGACTTCCAAGATTTCGTTGAGATTTTCCCGCGTAATAATCTAAGATTTCTTAATGAGTAGCCCGTCGTGATGATTCCTCACGAAAAATTTCAAAGTTGGTCCATCAAAGTTTCACTTCTGCCGTGTGGCCCCACTGCCACACACTAATTTTTCGATACGCTAACTTGTACCAGACTTGAAAACCAGAAAAATGTCATTATTCATATAATTCCTTGAATCTTCAAAAATAATCTTCAATGCAGAAAATCGGATGAGTGCTATTATTATTTTTCGAACAAAAATTATTGTTAGCGCGCTCCGTTAGCTGAGATGCTTAGAGGTCAGGTAGATAAATTCATCGGTCATGTAGTTAGGGTTCGCGTCTTGGTACTGCACATTATATCAGACAATGTTACGTTCGTGTGCCAAGAAAATAAAAAAAAATAAAAAAATGTCTCGTAAAAAAGCGACTCGGCAAGAATTTACCGCACCCCAATCCCTTGTGATTGGGTGGGGGGGGGGACTTTCAAATTTCAATTGGGAACCGCTATTTTTTTATTGCAGATTCACATTTTCAATTAAAAAATATGTCAGTTTTATTTGAGTTTTTTTATTCGCTCATCCCCTGGGTGGTCATTGCATTGCCATCATTGGGGCCATTACAGCGCCATCTATCGCAAATCGAAAGACAAAAATCTGCCCGCTGCGCGAGCACATTCTCATCACGCGCTTCGCGCGCGGCTCGCTTCTCTCGCAAGTTTCAGCGCGCCTAGGGCGCGCACCTGTTGGATCTCGCGCTTCGCGCTCGATAATGTATTCACCTCGCGCTGCGCGCTCGGACACATTTGTCGTCTAGGTTTTCACACTTCGTGTGCTCGCTATTGCGCGCTTCGCAGGCTAATACTCTCTTAGTAAGCTTCATCGTTATGACCTGCTTTTGGTTTAATTATGTCAGTTTTACATAAAAAGAAGATCTAATTTACTTAAGGTTCTATCGACCTTAAGGAACACATTCTCATCACGACACTCGCGCTTCGCGCTCGATATTGGGTATGATCATCATGTGAACCTCGCGCTTCACGCTCGTTTCTGTTCATCGTATAATAGAAACCCAAAAGTTTGAGCGCGCTTGCTGCGCGCAATTTGATCGTCGCGCTTCGCAACGACCATATGTTATGTTCAATGTTCTTCAGATAAAAATGACTATAAGTTGCATTTGATTTAAAATGAAGAAGGTACCCAGCTAACCTGTTACCATCCTGAAAGGTTCCTGAATGATCACATGTTATCAGAGGAATTGTTACTTGTATCTCAGTCTCCTAGCAGGTAACGGCATAATCGCCGTAGTTTACTAGGGAGGCTTGTTTGCAACCGTTCCCTGTCAGACTAGTAACATGGCGGTAACAGCCGGCAGCGATCTTCATTTATACATATACATTTTGGGTCTAACCTCTATAATGTAATTTCTTTTTCGTAAGGGTTCAGCTGATAAATATCTGTTTTTTTATAAAAGCTTTGTTCACATATTATCTCCCTTTTCTGGAACTTATTTATCGTTTAATTATGTTCCTTTCCAACATTTTTGCAAAAATATTCATAATTATAATTACGAAACGATGTATATTTTGAGGTTAAGCTGTCATTGCACGTTGCGTTTCCAAACATCACTTTGTTACAAGCATGTGATTACAATGGCGGGATAATGTTACCTGCTTCGCTTGTAATTTGTTACTACTTTGAGTGGGAAATATATTGTCACTGGGTGACCAGCATGGAAGTCACCAGTGACTGGTTTTTTTAATCTTGTTACAATTATGTGACTATTCGGACTAGTAACTGTGTTAGCTGGGTAATTCCTTTACTTCAGCGTATATTTCCGTATCTTTATAATAAATCCTACAATCAGAAAGATTTTTTTCCAACTATCTGAAAAGGGGAGAAAAAAAGTATTTAAGTCGTCTTTGGAACATATATCTTGCTTTTTCATTCATAATCAAACCGACCCCTTGACTACCATGTGATTCCCTATCTATTCCTGACCATATTTCAAAACCTCAATCAAAGTTTCAGTCCATTCTGATGCTACTTTATTGTTTGTATTGTTCATGTTTAGATTGTACACCCAACTGCCACCTTTATGCGCGAAATTTGTTTTGCGAGTCGAAATCATGTCCAAGTTAAGTAGTGAATCGTCGTATAGTGGAGAGTCCAGTTCTAACGTCAGTCCCACCAAAACTTCTGTTACGGGGGGAGGGGGGGCGAGGACAAGGAATGGAAACCGAGAGTCGCAATTGGTTGATGTCTTATACTGAGAAGGTCACCAGCCTTCAGCAGCGTTGTATTAGATAGGAGTTCATATGTTTCCATCTGCGCATTCCCGGCCCACCTCTAAACGAGGAACCAATAACTTTTTACATTCTCATTCTAATGAGAAGGTATTGGTTTTATGTAAAATTTTACATAGTCGGTTTTCATCAAATCTCCACGTTTTGAGACCCCCTGAGCTAAAAAAAAAACGATTTTTACGAAGGTGTCTGTCTGTAGTCTGTCTGTCTGTCTGTCTGTAGCCACGATAACTTTCGAAAAACTGATCAGATTTGATTGAGCTTTGGCACACTTTTTTATGGCCGAAAAATAGAGAACGAGTTCGTTAACCAGCTATTTTGGATGAAAATCCAAAAAGTGAGCACATTTTGAAAATTTTTGAGACCACTTTTTTTGAAGATTTGAAAATTCTATGTACGGTTATTAGTAGTACGCAAAATGTCGAACAAAATATTCTTATGACTTTTCGTGATAAAAAAAAAATTACTGGAGTTATAGCATTTTCAAAATTCCAAAAAACAAACGAAAATGAACATTTTAAGCCGAAAAACGCACGATATGAAAAAAAGTCAAGAGAAGAAAAACGTTGATTCCTGAACACCATATAATATTTTCATAACAACTTTTTGAATTTTTTGAAAAATAAAAAA
>CAKNYM010053940.1:0-10371 GCA_932195095.1 Andricus curvator | reverse complement strand
AACGGAAATTTTCGTGGATGAAGATATTGGTTTAGACGCTTGAGGTTGAAAATAGGCCTCCACGAACTGTCTGATTTGGGTGTCAAAAACATGGTAGACAGGAACTCGGACTGAGCATCCAGTTTCTTTAAAACTCCCGTATTGAGAAACGCCGTTAGTTCTTTGTCCATGCCGTAAGAGGGTTTTGTCTCCATTCGCATGCAGAAATTTGTGGACAATTGTATCGTGGGAGGTTTTTTCATGAATGGTATGGAGTATCCCTTTATCACACTGATTATGGAATCTGGAGCCCCGAGTTCGATCCACCTTTCGACATAATGTTGCAATTGACTCCCTTGGAATTGCATTTGACCGTGCGAGTCAGAAGCGAGCAGTTCTGGATGTTTTAGTATCTGATGGCTTAGATCCACTTCGAGGCTTTTCTGATCTCTTTTGTTCATTCCAATTGGATCTTCTTGTTCCTGAGTTGGAGAAACCTCCTCGAGATTCCCTCTGGTTCGAAGTATTCCAAGATCGAAACTTTTTCTTTCCTTTTGGCTTAGCTTCTCCTTTGAAATCATGCGGGATCTTTGACCTTGATGGTTTCGAGGTTGGAAAAAATTTATAAAAACCACCATTATCTTGGAGCAAATCATTCAATCTTTTTTCTTCGAAAAGATGTGTCGAGGAGGGCGGAACATTCGTAAGAAGGGAAGCCATGTGACTACTCTTTGGTTCATAAATCTTTCTTCTCATATCAATGACGTCCGCACGTCTACCACACGTATATTGGAGAAGTTCATCTGAGGTATTTCTGAAAGGTGCTTCCTTTTCAAGAAAAAGATGATTTAAATCGTCACCAATGGCTGGGTGCTTTTTAGCTAAGGCAGAAAGAGCCTCCTGAAATTCTTTTCTTTGGCGCAGTAAACCATGTGAAATGGTACCCAGCGAAAGATCAAACTTGGTGAGAAGGTCTGAGAAAGGTGTAGAACCTGCTAATCCGGTTAGTTGTGTGTTAACTAATAAGGCTGAAAATACAGGAGCAGCCTGCAACTTCTTTTGAGCTTCCACATAACGAATCTTATTCCACGATTCATTACCAAAACGTTGACAATTAATGCCCTGATTAGCTAACTCTGCCGATGCCTTTGGAACTGTTGGCTCCAACTCCTTAGTTGAAGGTAAAAAATTTATAATCTCTTTGTGAACGTTAAGCGAAAGAGATGAGTCAAGTTTCTTGAAGCTGGAAGTTTGACATGAAGATGACCCATTTCTTGGATCGTGATTATCAACATCATTATCAGATGAAGAGCTCTCTTCATCAAAAAATTCTGAAGAACAAGAATTGTCCTGCTCAACTTCCATATTAGGAGATACTGTTTCTAACAATCTAGTCAGTAGGGTTTCTATTCGGTCTGATTTCTCTTCTAAAGCAACTAACCTCAAATGTTTAGAAGGTGGTCGTTCATCAGACAGAGAATCTGTATGAGAAAGACGCTTTCTACCACGATTTCCAATGATTGGAGAATTGTTTTCAGGAACATAATCGGTTGCCAACTGACGAGAAGCCTCTTTTCTTGAAATAAGTAAAAGTTTTATATTCGCAACAGAATTTGAAAATAACTGATTGGCTGCTTCTTCGGCGCTGCTGTGTGTGGTTGGTGGTGTTCCGCTCGACCCTCTCTGCCGTGTTGCCGAAACGAAGGATGGTACAGGGGCGGCTTAACTGAAGACTGTAATTGAGCAAAAATATCTGAAAGTAGATCCGAAACATTTCCGGTAATGAGGAAGCTCTCGTCCTCTCTGACACGAGAGTTATCCGCATTTGGTCAAACATAACGGAACAACTCGGGGACAACCAGACCTGATTCGCATCCCATCGTGGGAGGGCTCTGTTATGGGATGTGAGACGACTTCCTCCCTCATGAAGATTACTGGTGCAGACCAAGGTATGGCTTCAAGGCGACTAAGTTCATTTCCAAAGCCTAGGGAAAATGATCCGCTGTCATCCCTGGCTCTGGAGGCATCTAAGGTTTCTAGGCAGGTTCCGGGACTATTAGAGACAGCAAGCGGAAAGGTGAGAACTAGATTTAACAGATCGAGACAGGGTCATAGCAAAACAACATAATGACGACAGATTAATCCTAAATTCTTAAATTCAACTCAAAATATGCCCTTGTAGTATCTTCCCACGCAACGGAGGGGACTAGTTTTTGCATAATGATTGAATAACATAATTTTTCTCAGGTTTAAAATTTTGCCTTGTTACAATATATATAATACAAATTAATATACCTATACTGTATCCATTTAGAGGGACTTCAGTCATTTTATCATTCACTCAAATTCATTAAACCAACGTTGAACTATACAACAAAATTGTACCTTAAAAATAAATACAGAAACTTATTTTTTATTTTTTATTGCAGCTTAAACATGAATATTAAATTTGTAATTGATGAAGATTATGGGATGCAATTTCCAATTTCAATTGAGATCGCAAAAGTCTTTCTCCATTTTCTCAAAACCTAATGTCATTTCCCAATACATAATTCCACATTTTCTCTCCAATTGAAAATTTGATTTTTGGGGACGTTTTTTTTCTCCCCTGAAAAATGATCCACATGCTGGATATTAGTGTGACCGAAATTTTTGTTTTAAAGGTTTTAGGTCCTACACGATTCTATTGGATGGCAGTAATTCAAGGCAAATTTACAGATTGAAAAAATATATATTTATTTTGAGCATATCATATCGCCAACGGCGATACTTCGCTGAAAAAAAACAGTTCTCGTCAGGTCACTAAAGTTAAGCAGCGTTGGGCGCGGTTAGTACTTGGATGGATGACCATTCGAGAATACTGCGTGCTGTTGGCCCACCGTGGGTGTGGTGAGCCCACACTTGTAGTAGTTATTTACTACAAGAAACTATCCACCTAGAAACACTACCCGAATCGGGTAGTGTCACGCCTACCCTGAAAGGGAAATGGCTTAATGGTATCGACGAGAAAACTCAAAACGTGGAAATTCTTGATTTTAGTTAAAAAAAGATTGCTGGAAAATGGAACTATTTTCTTAAAATTTCCTTTTTTTTTTGGTAAAAAATTAAGATCCTTGCTTAAAAATTTAACCTTTTTGGTTATGAGCTGAGCTATTTTGTTGAAAATAGAACCACGCTGGGACCTGGAATAGTTACCTCGAATTTGATATATTCCTGGAACTGATGGCCCCGACAGCGTATCGACAAAGGGGGCAGTGCGCGGGTACTCACGCACGTCTGGTGCGTAATATTATGTATTTCAATTGGATATGGTCCATACGGCCCTGACTTTTAACGTTGAGAGGCCCTGGAAATATTGTCAAGGCCAGTGCAAGCCATGCCTGGAACCGTCATTCAATCAAGGTTCCAGTCAGTTTGGTGAAACATCGTCTTTTTTGTTAGAAAATTAATCTTCTTGATCGAAATTTCATTTTTTCTTGTTGTTTAAAGTTACATTATTTTAGTGAAAAGTTTATCTATTTTGATGATAATTAATTTGTTTCTTATGAATGTATTCTTTAATTGAAAAATTATTTATTCCAGTTGAAGATTAATTATTTTAGTTGAAAATTTATCTTTTTGGTTCAAAATTAAACTATTATGTTAAAATTTCGTTCTTTTTTGTTGTATTTATTATAACTTGTTATTAACACTATTATTATTGTTCAGTTGAGATCACAAGAGCCCCTGACATTTGAGTAATCCCGTTGCGTCCCGTCGTAGGCCTAAGCGTGACCCCAAAGCTCTCTCCATACGATGAGGACCAGACGCTTCCCCGCAATTGCAGGGCAGTGAAAAAGAATATGAACAGCTGTCTCATCATCCTTTCCGCACATGAGACAGACGGGGCCATCAATAAACCCTAATTCATGTTTGTGACAGCCGAGATTTGCATGTCTTATAAACATATCTGTTAGGACTTTGACTTCGTTTCTCCCGAGCTTGAGTATTTTCTTCGCTCGATTAGGGTTTAAATTTAAACCCATTAGTGTTTTGGCCTGTCTGCAGCCAGTGGCCATTCTCCACTTTTTCTGGTGTTCCTCGGTCTGTCAACTATTGATTTCTTCAGTGACTAAACTACTGGAAATGTTGACAACTGGTTCTGCTCCAGGGATCCAAAGTAGAGTCCCTCGTTTTTCGTCGCTGAATTGTTCAGTGCCTCAAAGCACTAGTAGCGACTAAGTCGTTGTTCCATTCCGGGCTATTATAGCAGCCCTCCTGTATGAGCAAATACGGATAATTCTTTTGTGACCATACTCGTGTGCCTTGCAGACTCACCGGAGCACGGTCGTAGTGTCAGATTGTAGGACTGTGGTGTAGGACCCCAACGGTCAGACTAACCTTAGCAAGTCTCACAAACGGCTGGATGATGGCTTTGGTAGCCTCGAAGGTGTCGCTTTCTTTTCCTTAGACCGTAAGAAGCCCAGAAAGTGTTCTTTGATCAGGTGAGCCAAGGTCTCCTAGTCCGACACTAAGTATCCTCCGTCAGGCAATTTTAGAGTGCTAAGAATAGCATCCAGATTTCGAGAGAGCAGCTTGCAAAGTCCAGCCGCCTCTGGCCCTTTCTCGATGCCTACGCAAAAGTTGGTCCAGCTTTCTTGCTTGGCCTTACGTATTGCACCCCTGTATCAATCGCTCATGGTCGTAAATAAAGTCCATAGTTCATCCGTTTTGTGAGTACTGACACGTCTAAACCTCTCTCTGGTTTCCCTGCAAAGCTCTTTGACTTTTTTGTTTCACCAGTGTGTCTCCCCAGCCTTTCGGACTCTTGTGGATCGACAATTACTTTCATAAGTAGATTTGATGGCTTTCGTGAAAATATTAGCTCCCATTTCCAAGGTGTCCAAGTCTCTAATTTCCCTGGGCACCTCTGAGAGTGCACTCTTCATTTTCGTGGAATACTGGTCACAGTCCGTTTTTCTTGAATTTATGGCCCACGTTGGGCCCGCGGGAGCGGTAGATTCCAACTCGAACTCTATCAGTGAGTGATCTGAGTGATTAGGTTTGTCTGTGACTCTCCACTTCTTAACATTGTTTTTTAAACTACCGGCACAGAGGGGATCTCAATGACTTCTCCCTGGCTGATGGTGTCCGTGCTACCCACAAAGTATGGTGGGATTTAGCATTGCACCCCTGCAGAAGACGAAGTCCCCTACCTTACAGTATTCCACCAGTTCATGCACTTCCTCTGGTGGGTTGGTTTCGCTGTCATACAGAAAGTAGGCCGATCCTATGACTAGCTTCCAAATTCCTATAAGATCGGTGGCTACCACCATCAGATCCCCCGAACATAGTTCTAGCAGCGGCACAACGTTGACCCCCTTCGCCAGTATGCAGGCTCTTGATTTTGCCACCTTGTGGTCCTTTTAAAGCTCCCTCCCCCTAATCCCTTATGTTATCTCGAACTAGCCAACGTTCCTGGATTAGGGAGATGCCGGCGTGCCGCGCATGTAATGCCCCTCTGCTGAACCGCAGATGCGCCTTTAGTGTGATGCAAGTTAATTTTAGTTATGGTTAGGCTGCGAGCAGTCATTGAGGTGTACTCCCGAACTTCCTCTATTCCGACAAGCTCCTCCTGTCGCTGAGCGGCAACCCTAAAGTCTGCACAACTAGTAGTTGCTGAAGATCTCTCGTTTTATCCTCATCCTGAGGTCGATCGTGCTTGATGATTTGCCAGCATGATGTCTTTAGTGTGGGGTTAAATCCCTCAAACCGCCGAAGGACGCCAGACGGATTTTCCAGCTTACCTGGGACCAACGCCGTAGCCCTTCAGCATCCTTCGGAGCAATTCAACCCTACCCACTTTGAGGTCTGCACCTTCCCAGGGCGTTGCCTCGGCGACTGTATTTTGCAGCCAAGCTGTAGCCGCCGGGTCGGCTAGGACAAATACAAAAACCCCTCCACTGAAAATGGAGGGCTCGAATTTTGGCCACTGAATAGTGTATACACCTCCCTGAAGAGCTCAAACTCAAGTCCTCTGGGCAGCTGTCAGCCTAGCCCCCGACGACTCCCTGTTCTCTGGCTGTTGGTCTGGCTTGTGCCTATTTATAGCCCCCCCCCCCCCCTCGGTGTGATGTCCTCTAAGCACCTTGCTCTCTTCTGGGCCTCAATGCTGGTTGTCGGCGTTATAGTTTCTAATGCTCTAGCCCCCGCAGCCACTATTCTAGCCTGCTACGCTTGCCTCCCAAGTTTCCTTTTCAGAGAACCATTGATGATTTCTTTTCGGGTGATCGTCAATCCCTCAGCTCCCGAAAGAGCCGGAGAGACAGATTAAGAGGAAGGGGTTATGTTAGACCTGCTAGCCCCGCGTGTAAAGCTGAGACTGATTACTCGGGGAGGTCGTGCGGTGTACCCTAGAGGCTGTTACGACACCTTCGTACCCCTAGGTGCCAAAGTGCCGGTCACTCTACACCCATGTTTATAGGGGGTGGCCATATTAAGTGAGATACTCAATTAATATCCGTTCGTATTCCACCACATCAACGGAGGGCTGTTTCTTGGTCGCTATGCGGACCTTAAGCCATTCCCGTCCCGATTCCAAAACTGGATGTCGATCCGCGAGGGACCTTGACCCAGGTATCCAGGAAGCCCGTGTTAGCAAGGGTCTTTCACCCTTCCACCATACTACACCCATACATGCAAGCAGACCAATTTTATGGGGATCCTTTAATTTCACCTACGAAAGCCCGTTATTGGGATCCTTTCATTTTCTGCTTCTGGTTGAAAACTTATCTTTTTCGTTGAAAATTTAACTATTCTGTTTTAAAATCGTTGTTTTTTGGTTAAAAATTTATTTTTCACTGAAAATTTAACTATTTCACACGAAGAGAAATCGCGAGAGAATAATTCACGGAAATGTTTCTTGATTTTATAAATAACTTTTGCTGTTGAACAAAAGCACGCATTTGTGATTCTCGATCTTGGACGTATCCGTGATTTTATTACTCAATAGCTTAGTGATATAAGTAGTCGGAACTCCGTGATACAAAGTCACGCTTTGGCATGAGAACTAAGATCTCGGAACCCTTAATTTTAAAGCAACGGTCTCGAAGTTTCAGGCATTAGGCCAAGCTTCTTTGCATGAGAGGTCTCGAATTCTATGCTTTTAGATCATAGAGTCCGAGACTTCAAATCACGTAGTTCGAGAATTCATATCTTAAATTTTGTGTCCTCATTTCACGTAAAAATTGTACCTCTAAAATCACGTGCTTCCGTGAACTATTTGGTTCTATCTATTTGGTTCAAAACTGATCTATTTTGTTGAAAATTTGCATGTTTTTGTTTAAAAATTTAACTATTTGATTGAAAATAAATCTGCATTGTTGAAAATCAAACAATTTTGTCCCAAAGTATTCTTTTTGGTTGAAAAGTTAACTTTGTTTTTGAATATTCGTCTTTATTAGTTGACTTCAACTGGGTTTAATTAAAAATCTGTATTAGTTGAAATATCAACGTATGTTTTTCGCTGATAATTCATACCTTTTGGTTAAAAATTAATCTACTGTGAAGAAAATTTAGCAATTTTTTACAAAATAATTGTTTGTTTAAAGATTCATCTCTTTCGTTGAAAATGTAACTATTTTATTGAATATTGGTCTTTTTTTTGGTCTTTCTGGTCTGTTTTTCGAACAATCAATTTAGTCCAGGGAAATTAGATCGAAAAAGGTCGATTTCCAAAAAAGAAAAATAGCAAAGTTTTTTTTCTTTACAATCATGTACGTGAAGGCATTAGAAATAAATACCAAAAAAGTTTCCGATCAGCTAGCTGACACGTACGCCCCTAGCCTCAAAAAACGTCTCCTAAACGGGTAGTAGCGCTGGTTTTTTGGTGATTATTTACAAAAGGGTGCATCGAAAAACAGAAGCGAATAGAACTGACAAATTTTTAATAAAATTTGCAACAAAAAAGTTTCTATATAAAATTTTAAATTCACAAAGTAATTTCTTGGTTGAAGATTCATGTCTTTTATTAAAAATTTAACTATTTTGTTAAATATTCGTTTTTTTTTTTTTATTAAAGTGTAGTCTTTCACAATTAAGGGTCCGAATACTATACGGGCACATGAAATTTTCTCGTGCGAAAACGAAGTCTCCAGGAGGCTTGTAAAAAAATTGTTGGATTTTAATTTTTAAAAGATGTAACTGAATGTCAAATTTTATTGTTCATTTTTTTCTCTAAACAAGAAGTTATCTTTACTTGCTCACAATGCCCTCGATAAATCAGAGAAAAATTAGGAAAAATTTTTCAAAAATAGTTTTTTGAATTCCTGTTAGTCTGCCAATCGAATGATACACTACAATGCATTCCCTACAAATTTCATTTGAAAATTCCAAAAACTGACGAACAGAGCACGAGTTTAAGCGAAAAGTGGATTAAAATTGATTTTTCAGAAAAGTCAGTATTTCACTTGTATTTGAAAACTAAAAAAGCTACAACTTTCTTTCTAGGGGGAAAAATATGGGCAATGCAATATTTCATCCAGATATATCCTTTAAAAATTAAAGTTCAAAATTTTCTTTGAAAGCTTTCAAGGGACTTCGTTTTCGCAAGAGAAAATTCCATGTGCCCTTATCACATCGGCCCCTCCGACTGCAACGAGTTTTAGAAAGGATCCAATATAATTCTTTAAATATATGTGAAACGTTAAATACATTTAAAATGAATATTTTTATTTTGTTCCTTTAAGATTTACATTTTTTTTCTCAAATTAATTTAATCAGTGACATTCTTACTCAATCGCACGGTGAAAAGGTAAAATCGCAATTTCTTTTTCAGAGAGTCGAGTAATGTTGCCACTGTACAAATTTAATTGAATAGGATGGCGGCCATGTAATACTGTTTGATAGAGGCTTAACAAAACACCATAAGAATTCACTTTTCCAACGATAACTTTATTCGGTGATACTAGTACCCTAGCAGGTAGGCTTATCCTGAAAATTCGACTATATTGGTCTCCAAATCCTAGACGAAGAAGGTTCGGAGTTGTCTCATCTTTAATCTGATAACCTAGAGGAATAGGATATTTTGTTGAAGGAGAACTAGGATGCCTGTAAATTACAGGAGAAGCAGGATCACGTAACGAAATACCAAAGTTTTCACTTAAGCCGGCACTTGAAATTAATCCTGCAGCATGAAATATAGAAATGGGTTTTTTTAATACTTATTATTTACATTTGATAAATTTATTTCATTATTCATTCATTACTATTTTTGAATGCGAAATATAAATGGAATTTCATCTGACCATCAATCGAACAATAAATAATGAGTTAAAACAATTTGATACTAGTATGAGAATACTTTCCATTAAATGCTCTAGACATTTGTTTTTTTATTTCAGAACATTGATATAATGTAAAGGTTAACCTAACAGATTAGGGGCTGTCCGTTGAACTTTTTTAGTTGAAAATACAAGTACTTGGTTGAAAATTCATCTATTTTGTTGATAATTTATTTTTCTTCGTAGAAACTTAATCTTCTTCCTAAATCCGCGACATTAACACAACTAAGTGAGGTTTTATTTAGTTTGAATAGCTTGTTCACATGTTATATCTGATTCCAATTGATCTTTTTTATTGTACCGTCGATTCAACTGAGCGAAGTTTTTTTTGTGGTGGAATAGGCTGTTCACAGCCTATCGTTGACATTGATTCCTTTCCTTAGTTATGAAAGATGTGTGAATTGAGAAATAGATGAAATGAAGAATCGTTTTTGTTCCCTAAAACCTATCCCAGACATAGTGCCATAGCGAGATCATTTTTTAGAGCTAATTAGCTTAACCATTTACATTCAATGAGTATTTTGATCAAATTATAGAATTTTAGAAGACAAGTTGTACGTGTTTGAGTAAGCTGATAGAATGCACTATCACTTTCCAGGCAGATCCTTGAGTTATAAACCCCAAGTAGAATTATTCCGTTATTTTCAAAGATTTATCAAAAAAGATTTCCGTGATCATTGGCCAAAGAGCAAACCTTTATCACGTTCCCGTGACCTTCATATATGAGTCAATACCTATATTACGCAGCTTCTTGCACATCGTGGGGAAAGTTCCCCACCGGCGTCACCAAGTCTAAATGTAAAATCAATATCTGTAAAAACATAAACCAGTCATTCTTTTCATATTGCTATCATTGAAAAAGGGTCACCCACTCTCAGTCGTCGTCATGGCTCAGTCTCCGCCGGTCGTGATCGCGGTTCCTTCAGTTCAGTCTTCAGTTCAATCGCCGCACCGTCGTGATTCAAGACGTCAAGGGTAAGTTCGTCGTGACTCGAGTTTCCGGATGCTTCCCAGTAATCAGTCATCGAAATTCTCTCAATTCAGTTCAATTCTGCAGCAGCTAATTCAAAGT
>CAKNYM010053938.1:319386-335735 GCA_932195095.1 Andricus curvator | reverse complement strand
GTTTTATGAGGAAGATGCCATATATAAAATATGTGCATAATTGTTCTTATGTACCAATGAGTACTTTTGTAATATTGTTATGCTTAATCATAATTTACATATTTTCAGGTTATAAAAAATGAAAAATGTTTACATTTATACATGATATATGTTTTTTAAAAAATTTTTATTTTATTTTTTATTTTTCAAATGTCTTCCCGGTACTTATTAAAAATAAGGTTTCCAATGGGATGTACATATTTTTCCAATTTAGAAATCACCCAGACACTTATCAAAAATAAGTTGGGATACCCTCGTTGCCTATAACCAAAGGTTTTATGAGGAAGATGTCATATATAAAATATGTGCATAATATTTCTTATGTACCAATGAGTACTTTAGTAATATTGTTATGCTGAATTTCTATTTAAAATTTTTACTTATGTCTTTTATTTTCAGATCGCTTTTGATATCTTATTTTTGTATTCATTTCTGAATAATTGCTAATGATTTTTGGAACGAATTCTTATATTTTAGATTTTTCTTAGATCTGTAAAAATTTTTTGGTAACATGTGTGTTTTATGATGTTTTGGGTTGGTTCAAGAGGCTCGTTGAAAATTGTGTCACTTGTCCTGGCGAACGAAAAGCTATAAAAATAAAAAGGGTCTTTTCTCCCCCTCTCTCTCTCTTAAAAGTGGGATGGAATGATTTCTAAATTCTGGCATGCCTTCAGTGTTTTCGAGTTAAAAAAGAAGGTTAGTTTGCCTCGGGATTTTGAATACTTCACCACGTTATTTTCTTTGCTAGTGATATTTTCAATTAAAATAATTTTTACCTTTTTTAATATAAATTAAAATAAAATTTCTATGTTTTTTCGAGACTGTGTTTTGTGACGTTAAACAGCTCTTCACCTGAAGTTAATTGAGTACCATTTTTCTTTTTCTAGTTTTAAAATAAATCCTTGAATAGATCGAATTTTTAATACTTTTTCAATCTTATTTTAAATAATAAATTCTATATCTTGGTCAATTTTTCACTAATGAATGCAAATTTGGATCATAAGTATATATTACAAATACCTTGTAGTTTCCTATAAATAATCCCTGATGAGGGGGTCTAAATTGGCCCCGAAACATGTTGGTTCCCTGGTAGTATAAAAAAGACGGATAAAGGAAAAAGTGAGAGGTTGGTTTTGGTTGACTTTTTCTCTTTTTCTCCCTCTTTTTTCTTTTGGTTATTTTTGTCTCTAATGAGCCGAAAAGTGAGCTAGTTTAGAAGTCTGTTTTTTAAATCTGAATTTTTTCTTGCTCACTTTGCATAAAATTGTTCATGATAAAATAGATTTCTGTTCGATCTTAATTTTAAAATTTTTTTAAATAGAGACACTAAACAAATGATTCATTCCAATCTGCAGGGTTTGTTTATGACTATTTTCTGATTTCTTTTAATTGAGTCTTAATAATTTTACCTCAATTTCTGGAAAGAAATCTTTTTATTTAAAAAAATTTTTGTAATAAGAATGCATTAAATATTAGCAATTTTAGAAATACATGCATATTTTTTTGGATTGTTTCTTTTTCCTATTTGTGAAAATGTAATAATCTAAATAGATTGGTTTTGAATCACCCACGAACTACTACTCATGTTTACTATTACATATATGATAATTATGATTTTTATATTTTAAGTTTTCTTTGTAAAATACTGAATATTAAGTATACTCTGTATTATTCTATGCAACAAGGCGTTAGCCGTCAATAAACTAAATTCAAATTCAAAATGTTTTGGAATGCCTTAAAATTTGTAAGTCTCTTCAAAGTGCTTCGGAATCTTCTGAAGTACCCTGAAATATTTTTAATCATTTCAAATCCTATCAGGTTACCGAAATAAATTGAAAATTCCTTGGAATCTTTTAATATACCCTAAAACCTGAAATCAATTAAATATTCATCATAATCTTCTGAAATACTCTTAAAGTTTTAAAATACTTTGAAATCTTTTGAAATTGATTGAAACATTTTAAAGCTCTTGAAAATGCCTTAGAATCTTTTAAAATACCATAAAATAATTCAATTCCTATGAGTGACATTAAATTACTAAAATAAATTTAAAAATTCTTAAGATCTTTCAAAATACCCTAAAATTTTTGAAATCCTTCAAAATATTTTGGAATTCCTTGAATTTTTTCAAGCTCTTCAATATCCCTTGCAATTTCTAAAAACAACCTGAAATATTTCCAATCTTTTGAAATTCTTTCAAATTATTGAAATAAAAAAAATCCTTCGATTCTTTAAAAATCACTTGAAACTTTTTTAAACTTTCGAAAATGTCTTGGTATCTTTTAAAATACTCTAGAAGTTCTCAAATCCTTTACAATTTTTGTAAATTCCTTTAAATGATTGAAATTTCTTGGAAATGCCTTGGAGTCTTTTCAAATTCCTTAAATATTTATTTGAAATATTTTAAAATTACTTGAAAGTTGAAAGTTTTTGAAGCGTTCGAAAATGCCTTGGAGTCTTCTAAAATACTCAAAAATATTTCAAATCCTCTGAAATCAATTGAATTACTGAAGTTAATTGAAAACTCCTTGAAATCTTTTAGAATAATCTAAAGATTTTCAAATCCTTGAAACTTCGTTTATATTCCTTGAAACTTGAAATATTTTTTGAAATGCCTTGAAATATTTTTAAATACTCTAAAATATTTAAAATCCTCTAAAATCAATTGAAAATTCCTTGGATTCTTGAAATTTTGTTAATCTCTTTAAAATAAAATGAAAATTTTAAAAACAGCCTAAAATCTTTCAAACCCTTTGAAATTCCTTCAAATTATTCAAATAAAAAAAATTCATTGGATTCATTAGAAATTCCCCAAAATATTTCAATCCCTTTACAATTTTTAAAATCACTGAAAACATTTCAAAGCTTTCGAAAATGCCTTCGAATATTTTAAATTACTCTAGAATATTTCAAATCCTCTGAAATCAATTAAATTACTGAAATGAAATGAAAAATCCTTGGAATGTTGAAGAAAACTCTAAGAGTTTTCAAATCCTCTGATTTTGTCGAAATTCCATCAAATTGTTGAAATCTCTTGAAAATAGCTGGGATTCTTTTGAAATACCCTAAAATATTTCTAATCTTTAAAAATTCCTTCAAATTATTGAAATAAATACAAAATTCTTTGAAATCCTTCAAAATTCCCTTAAATATTTTAAGCCCTTTAGAATCTTTTAAAATTCCTTGAAATTAGTGACATCTCTTTAAAATGCCTTGGATTCTTTTAAAATACGGTACACATAATCTGAAATATTTTCCTAAAATATATATTCAGTTGAAATCTTTTTAAATCACTTGATATTTTTTAAATCCTCTGAAATCCAATTAAATTACTAAAATCAATTTAAAATTCCTTAGAATCTGTTAAAATACACTAAAACATTTCAAATCTTTCGAAATCCATTGAAATTATTCAAATCTCTTGAAAATGCCTTAGGCTCTTCCAAAATACCCTAAAATATTTCCAATCCTTTGAAACTTCTTCAAATTATTGAAATAAATACAAAATTCCTTTAAATCTTGAAGCATTTCCTAAAATCTTTCAAGTTCTTTGAAATCTTTAAAATCACTTGAAACTTTTTAAAGCTTTCGAAAATGACTCAGAATCTTTTAAAATCATCTGATATAAGTTAAATTACTGGAACCAACTGCAAATTCCTTAGAATCTTTTAAAATACTCTAAAAGTTTTCAAACCCCTAAATTTTTTTCATAAATTCCTTAAAATGTTGTAAAGCTTTCGAAAATGCCGTGAAATTTTTTTAAATACTCTAAAATATCTCAAATTTTCTGAAATCAATTAAATTACTGAAATAAATTGAAAATTCCTTGAAATATTTTGAAATACTCTAAAAGTTTCCAAATCCTCTAAAAAAATTGTAATCACCTTTAAATTATGTAAATCTTTTGAAAACGCCTTGCATTCTTTTGAAATTATCTAAAACTCTCCTAATCCGTTAAATTCCTTCGAAATTTTTAAACAAATTTCTGCAAAATTCCCTAAATTATTTCCAGTCCTTTTAAATCACTTTAAACTTTTTAGTACTTTTGAAAATTCCTTGCAATCTTTTAAAAATTCCTTAAGATTTAGTTTAAATATTTTAAAATTACTTGAAACATTTTAAAGCTTCCGAAAATACCTTGTAATCTTTTAAGATACTCTAAAATATTTCAAATCCTTTTGAATCAACTAAATTACTAAATTCAGTTGAAAATTCCTTAAAATCTGTTAAAATACTAAATATACTAAATACGAAGAAACACGTGTCGTATTATCGAACTCGAACTACGATTCGATTCGATTACTATTTCCAACAGTGATCCCGAAAGACATGCGCATGCTTCGACTGAATGGCACTCATTGGCTCTAGTTCACGTACGTATTTAAAATTCAGATGCAGACGCGCAAGGCAGCCATTGAACGTTACTATAATCCAAGCAAGCGCAGATCAAGGCAGCTCCGTTGGGATCAAATGAATTCAACTGAAGAACGCAAAATCGTGACACGTTCCATCACTTTCTAACGCACTGATGCCTCGTGTCACATGCATGTAGCAGGCGAAAGTGAATAATCGTGACATGTTCCATCACTTTCTAACGCACTGATGCCTCGCGTCACACCCATAGCAGGCGAAAATGATATAATCGTGACTATCGAAATCAAGAATATCGTTTAGAGATTTTATATTAAGGATAGAACGTCAATGTAACACTCTGACGGCAAGTCCTAGAACAAAGTTGGAATAATTATTGTAGAACGAATCTGATTGTTTAGTTCTAGGACAGTTTAGTAACAGCTGTTCTGTGAGAAGTCCTAATTTTTGTTTTTTATTTGTTCCAGAACATATTTGTAACAGCTTTCGAGAACGTCGACATAATATAGTTTCGACACAGTTCTAGCACAAAGTTGGAACAAATATTCTAGAAAGTCTGTGATTAGTTAGTTCAAGAACAATTATGAATCAACTCTTCTGTAACAATTACTAATATACGTTCCTCTATTGTTCTAAAACACATTCGTAACAGCGTTCATAAACGTCGAAATAACACCATTACGGTACAGTTTTAGAACAAGCTTGGGACTTGTGTCATTAGGGTGGCCCTTATTTTTCCCTTTTCATATTTCTCTGCTCTCACCCCCAGTTTTTTTAGAATGCCCAAAAAAAAATCTCCTCCAAATTTGAGCAAAATCGGTTAATATTCATGGTGGCGCAAAGACCATGAAGTTTCCCATTGATTTAACATGGGAAAAAGTCAGCTTTTTGTAAATCTAATATTTAAACGCGATAATATGTTACAAATAATTCCGTGTTTCAGCATATTGTTCAGAATTCATCAGAGAATAAGAATCAATCATAAATTTTGGGGTTAAATAATTTTAAGCCACTCTTGTGGGTCCCCAAAGAAAACCCCATACGTGACAGATTTTGAATTTTACGTAATATTGCGGTTTATTGACGCTTTTTAAAAGTGTTTTAAAAATAAATAATCATTAATCGGTAATTTAAGAATGCCCAGTCATTTTTTAGCTAACATTCAATTATTTGAACAATTTTAATTTGTTTAAATATTTGTTTTTTTCAGTTAACTCGCGAAATGAACGTATTTTCTAGACTTTATGAGTTATTTAATCAATGATAACAGTCAAATAATTTGTTTAATTAATTTTACAATTATTTAAGTAATACGTATTTGTTCAAAAAAAGCAGGAAAAACATTTTATCTCACTAAATTTTCGACAAATTTGAATATTTCAAAGTACTAATTTGTTTATTATGAATACTCGTAGATGTTCAAACAAATCTAAATTGTTTAAACAATTTTTTTGTTCCAATATTTTATTTTTGCTATTTTTCGAAACATTGAAATATTTGTATGTTCTACTTTGCATTTGAAGAATACTTTCAAATGTTCAAACAAATTAAAATTGTTTAAACAATTGAATATTAGTTAAAAAATGACTGGGTTCTTAAATTACCGATTAATGATTTTTTGTTAACTTTTAAAAAGCGTCAATAAACCGCAATATTACGTAAAATTCACATTTGTCACGTATGGGGTTTTCTTTGGGGACCCATAAGACCTGAAAATGTATGATTGATTCTTATTCTCTGATGAATTCTGAACAATATACTGGAACACGGAATTATTTGTAACATCTTATCCCGTTTAAATGTTAGATTTACAAGAAGATGACTTTTTCCCATGTTAAATCAATGGGAAACTTCATGGTTTTTGCGCCACCCCTAAATATTAACTGATTTTGCTCAAATTTGGAGATTTTTTTTTTGGGCATTCCAACAAAACTGGGGGGGGGGGGTGAGAGCAGAGAAATTCGAGAAAAAAATCCACCAAGTATAAATAAGAAACACCCTATTGTGTAATAGAATCTCTGTTATTAGTTTATTCAGGACCAGTTTCATAACAACTGTTAGAGAACTGTATCGTCACAAAGATCTAGAACAATTCTGTCACAATAGTATCATAATGTTCTAGAATACTGTTATCCTTTTGTTCTAGAACAGTTCTGTCACCATATTATAACAATTGTTATAGAACACTGTTCCCTTTATGATCTAGAACAGTTACTGTACGTGTTTGCTGAGTTACTTCATGCATAGCATGCAAACGTTCTGGTTGACAAGAACAAAGCATCTAAAAATATTTTTAAATCGGTGAATATCTTCTCCATACAATTGGAATTAATATTTTTCACTTTGGGATTATTTATATAAGAAGAATAGTACATCTAAAAACTGAAATAAATTTTTGGTTAAAAATGATCAATATTTGAATATGTCTCAATCAAATCATTTTTTTTCTTTCTTATTCAAATTGAATATAAATATTTACAAAGCTTAGATAGTACTTACAAATTTATAAAAATAGGAAAATCAAAAAAATAATAAAGTCAGTGATTTAACAAAAAGATTTTCCAAGCCTGAAACGATTTTTGATCGTTCAATTATTATTGCTCACGAAAGAAACAAGCAAACAGAAACAATTGATCCGTTTCAGTCATCGTCATAAAATTATAATTTGAATAAAAAATATTTTTTAAATTTTTATTCTACTTATTAATGTCTGAAAACATATTTCATTGTTTCAAATTCATGAATATTTATTAAATTTATGGACATTTGTGAAATTTATGGAAATGTATAAAAATTTCTGAAATATTTTGAAAATTATAAAAATTCATAAAACTTATGAGAACTTATGAAAAATGAAATTGTGGCAATTTTCGATTGCGCTGAAGTTCGAGACATCTGAGTCTGACGATTTCACACGCATTTTTACGAATTTTTAACTTTTCATCTTTTTGGCCTATTGCTGTAGGATAATGTTCATAAAAGACATGATATAATGAAAGAGATCGGGTTTTCGAATTTTACCCTAAAAAAATGGAAGCAAACAATTTTTTTTTAATGTTCATTTTTAACTCAACAAAAATAATTATACTGTTTTTTTACTTTCAATTTCGACGCACATCATTCACGAGGTGTACACAAAAAGTTCAAAATTAATTTTCCATCACCAAAAAAGTGTCAAATCCAACCAAACGTGCCCTTGAAATCGTGTAATTGGACATATACGGTCGTTTTTGATATAGAATTAATAAAATATCACATATTTAAAATTGATATTGTTAAACCTATTACCCAGAGGAAATAAAAGCAAAAATAAACTAAAAAATCCTATGTCCAGATGTCGGTCAAATCCGACCAATCCGACCAAACGTGCCTTTCAAATCGTGCAATTGCACTTATACGGTCGATTTTGATATAGAATAATTAATAAAATGTTACATTTTTAAAGTTGATATTGTTAAACCTATTACCCAGAGGAAATAAAAGCAAAAATAAAATAAAAAATCCTATGTCCGGATGTCTGTCAAATCCGAACAAACGTCCCTTCAAATCGTATAATGGCACTTATACAGTCGATTTTGATATAGATTTAATAAAATGTTGCATTTTCAAAGTTGATATCGTTAAAAGTATTACCCAAAGAAAATAAAAGCAAAAATGCAATAAAAAATCCTATGTCCGGATGTCGGTCAGATCCGACCAAACGTGCCCTTGAAATCGTGCAATTGCACTTACAGGGTCGACTTTCATATAGAATTAATAAAATGTTACATTTTCAAACTTGATTGCGTTGAACGTATTACCCAGAGGAAATAGAAGCAAAAATAAAATCAAAAACCCTATGTCCGAATGTCGGTCAATTCCGACCAAACGTGCCCTTGAAATCGTATAATCGCACTTATACGGTCGATTTTTATATAGAATTCATAAAATATTACATTTGTGAAGTAGAAATTCTTAAACCTATTACCCAGAACTTGGGAACTTGGGGAAATGTACAGACTTTCCAATTTATTGCTAAACTGCAGAAGGCTGGTGCCCTCCACGGCATGCAAGACAAACACCTCCTAGGAAAAATCGAAAAATTTCCGAAGTGATACAAATTTTTAACTCTACCGATTTTTTTCAGGAACTGAGTGTAACAACTATTGTTCCATTTTAATTGAGCATCACTTTTTTAGCGTCCTGTTATAATACCAAATCGTCTTGTTTTGATGCCATCGTTCGTAGTATTTTACTTTGCTAACTTCAGATTGAAAAGTGGTACGTACTAGACACGGAGTAATAATAAGGAGACCGATCATGCTGTACAAAGCGCCTCGAGTTTTGACTGCGGTAACTGTACCATAATTCAAGTAGTGGCGCATGCGGACTGCGATATATTATCTCTTTTTTCACGGGAGAAAACGAGATAGTAAAGCGCAGAGAGCATGCGCCAATATTTTAGACGCCTGAGGGAAGGGAATAAATGTACAGTTTGCACCGTCAAAACGCATATATGGAGATCGGTCTCCTTATTATTACTCCGTGGTACTAGAGAACTAAAATGATGCACAGGGAGTATTGTTTTAATTGCTTGCAACTTCATGCTTATGAGAATTCTTCATTGTTTAAATTTTCTTCTACTTTTGTAATGTGATAGAGAAAATAGAAAAGGGAAAAAGGTGGCCTTATTTGAAAAACAGGAAACTGGTGAATAAATATGTAATTATTACATACTAATAAATATAATAAATATTAATTATTTATTTGAATATAAGACAACGTTTAAATTGAAAATGGTGCATAGAATTAATTTTTTAATTGTAAAAGTTACAAAAGTTTGTAACGTCATTTTGAATTATTATTCAGTGATGAAAATTTCATATTACAATGTTTGAAAAGTAATGAGGCGGATGTTCTTCCTAAGGTCCTTCCTGGTAGCCTAGATGTTTAAATCACATCTTTCTCGGGGAAGTAGGGTTAAGGGCTGAAATTGGAGATACCCAGATGGCTTTTCAAAGGTCTTACTGTTTCAATGGGCAATCCTAGTAGTCTAGGTGTTAAATCACATCTTCCTCGGGGAAGTAGGGTTAAGGACTGAAATTGGAGATAGCCGGATGGCTTTTCACAATAAGTGTATTTGGATATCATTTTTTATTTTTAAAAAGCTATTTAGTTACATAATAAAATTATGACAAATTTTTTTAATCGGTTTTTTTATTTAACTGAATAGCTTTTAGAAAATAAAAAATAATGTGCAAATACACTTACATTAAAAAATAGTTATTTTTTAAGTTATTGAAAAAATAAATATTCGTCCTATGCAATTGGTACTATTGTTTGGCCCTCGGCGTGCAGACATCTTGGATTTCCCCCGCCTAACCTGAAATACCTAATTTAGATATAATATTTTTATTATTAAAAAGCTATTTAAATCATAAAAACTTACAGTGACAAATAATTTTTGTCTAAATAAAACAATAAAGTTTTGTCCCATGCAATTGGTATTATTGTTTGGCCCTCAGCGTGCAGACATCTCGGAGTCTTGTATTTCTCCCACCCAAACCTGAAATACCTAATTACGACTTGCTACGATCCTGAAGATCCTGAATTTCATTTGACAGATTTAGGTTAGATTTATACCGGCGTGTTTACACGACGTGCTTGCGAGTTAGAATCACATCTCGTTGATTATTTATATGTACTTAATTTATTTAAAACTATAAACGATTATCATTAATTCCTTATAAATGTTTTTTGGAAATTATACTTATTTTGTTAATTAAACGAGGAGCAAATGAACAGAGAAACTCGGAAAAAATAAACAGCGAAATGGCCAAAAGTAAGAGTTAAAAATCGAATCCACCATCAAAACTTTTAAAAGAAGAGGAAAGATTAAAAAAAAGAAAAAAGCTAAGGCGGCAAGAGAATGGCGTAAAAAATTAATGAAAATGCCATTGAAAAGACTAAAGCTCAAATAAAGCAACATCTAAGGTAAAATTTTTGAGTACCTGGTTCAAAAAAACATAACCTCTAAATGACATACAGAATTTGTTATTATATTGGTAATTTAGAAAATATTTTTCGATTTATTTCACTTATGAAAGTTATACAAAAAAAAGCATTCTTTTAATTCTTTGGAATTCTTTTGAATTTTCAAAATTCAATTAAATTCTTCTAAATCCACTCACTTCTACTTAATTCGATGGATTTTTTAAAAGTTTTTATTTAATTGATCCTGAGGATCAATTGACAATAATTGAATAATGATAGGATTTTAAAGTATTTTTTTCAAATTCCTTGGCATTTTTAAGATCTTTAAAATATTTCAAAAGATTTAAAAGGATTTTAAATATTTTTGGTTATTTTAAAAGATTACAAAGAAATTTTTAATGGATTCCAGTAATTCAATGGGATTTCGAAGGACTTGAAATATCTGAGGGTATTGTAAAAGATTCGCAGGCACTTTCAAGAGCTTTAAAAAGTTTCAAGGGATTTCCAAAGATATCAAAGGATTTGAAACATTTTAGGAAATTTTAAAAGATTCCTAGAACTTATTTTATTCATGTCAATAGTTTATAGGAATTTCAAAGACTTTGAATTATTTTAGGGCATTTTAAGAGATTCCAATGCATTTTCGAAAAATTTAAACAATTTCAAGGGATTTCCGATGGTTTTAAAAATCACAGCCACATAAAAAAAAATCTTTTTTCGGGTCAGGAGGTCAGACCATGCTTACTATATGTTTCTGGGGTCGCTGAATCCGAATCCAACGTCCAAAAAACCCCAGCACGTCAGGGTTCTGACATAACCTCAAAAAACCTCATAAAAATCTTTTTCCGGGTCTGGGCTTACTATATGTTTTTGGGGTCGCTGAATCCAAATCCGAAGTTTAAAAAACCCCAGCACATCAGGGTTCTGACATAACCTCAAAAAACCTCATAAACACTTTTTTCCGGGCCTGGACGTCAGACCATGCTCACCATATGTTTTTTGGGTCGCTGAATCCGAATCCGTGGTTAAAAAGACCCCAGCACGTCAGGGTTCTGACATAACCTCAAAAAACCTCATAAAAAATCTTTTTCCGTATCTGGAGGTTAGACCATGTTTACTATATGTTTTTGGGGTCGCTGAAAAAATCGTATCTTTTTCACATCCCTGACGTGCTGGAGTTTTTTACACTACGGATTCGGATTCAGCGACCCCAAAAACATGGAGTAAACATGCTCTGACCCCCGGCCTCGGAAAAAAAGTTTTATGAGGTTTTTTGAGGTTACATCAAAACCCTGACTTGCTGGGATTTTTTGGACCACGGATTCGGATTCAAAGACCCCAAAAACAAATAGTAAACATGGTCTGACCTCCAGACCCGGAAACAGATTTTTTATTAGGGTTTTTGAGGTTATGTCAGAACGCTGACGTGCTGAGGTTTTTTGGACAACGGATTCGGATTCAGCGACCCCAAAAACATATAGTAAACATCGTCTGACCTCCAGACCGTGGAAAAGATTTTTTATGAGCTTTTTTGAGGTTATGTCAGAACCCTGACGTGCTAGGTTTTTTTGGACCTCGGATTCGGATTCAGCGGCCCCAAAAACATATAGTAAACATGGTCTGACCTCCAGACGCGGAAAAAAGATTTTTTTGTGTGGCTGTGTAATTTTAGGGGATTCAAAAAATTTGCATGCTATTTTAAAGAATTTTGGGAGATAAAGAATGATTTTACAGGACCTCTAAGATTATAGGATATTTTAAAAGATTCCAAGGATTTTTATAAGGTTGATACATTATTTCGAATAATCATATTATTATATTTACAAAGCAAAGCAATTTTATTTCTACCTAATTTTTAGTCTTTAAGGGGTTAGTCAAGTTTCTAGCACCCAAAAAAAGGCAATTTCTACTATTTTTTTTCAAAGACAGGTTTATTTACATTGAAACAAATGTTGTGGTATTCGAATACTATATATTTCGAGAAGTCACAGTAATTTTTTCCTCATAGAATATCTGTAAATAAGCGAGTTATAGTCCATCTCCCAATAGCTAAAGGATCACTTACTTTTGTCTTTAATCGAAGAATTTAGCGATATTTCAATTTTTGACCAAATGACGCTCGTTTAAACACGATTTTTTTGTTTGCCCAAAAAAACGTTTTTTTCGCTATAAAAAAAATAATAATTTACAAAATCAAAAATCCTTCGATCAAGGACAAAAATTTAGTGCTATGAATAACTGGTCAAAATTTGGTAGCGATCGGATAAGCCGTTCTTTCCCGTGCAGAAAATGCCCTAATATTCCCTACATTTAACAGGGAACTGGTCGGGTGTTATAAAGGGTAACCTGACTAGAAAATGTTATGCAGGCTCTTGTCATGGGTTGATAGGGTTGCCTCTTTTTGCTTTCTAGAGAATCACAGGGAAGTTTAGAAAGGTCCTAATTTAGAATTTCGACAGGCACTACTCAAATACGAAAGGTATTTTCCTAAATTTGTCAATATCTATAAAAATGGAATTTTTAATTAATTTTTAATAAATTATAATCATAAGAGCCTTTATTTATACATCAAATTCAAATCGCTATGTTCTTGATTCTAACTTAAAAATTGTTCATTTTGAATATTTATATTTTAAAATATAAATTTTATTTCATTTTCAACTTGCTAATTACAGTTTGGAAATCTTCAGTTCAGATCCTTATTACAATAAATTATGATAATTCGAAAAATTACAATTGAGAAACAAACCACATATTAAGTAAAAAAAATTATTTTAAAATCTCGTTATTAGGATATTTGATTACGTTTTAAGATATGGTGCTTAGAATTTGAAAAATGCCATCTCAGTGAACAATCAATGAATGATTTAATGAAAATTAATTGAAGTGCTAGCATTTACTTCATAAAGGCGATAAAATTCTGAATCCCATAATCTGGTTTAGCAGGATGGAATATCGCCGTGCTGCCGCGTCGGAGACCCGTGTTCGATTCCCACAAGCCTTATGTTAATCACATTTTTCTGTTTCAGCTTGTAATATAATATTCCTGTATGTATATAATAAATGTATAAACTAGATTTATATAATCATATGTACTGTACGATTGCAATTTAAATATATATAATCATGTCAAATAGTTCGATATCCTATACTCCTATAGTCAGCATGTACGTCGTATGCTTGTGTAATATAGTAAGTGTGGCGTGACCTTCAACGCGACGGGGCGCGTGTTGGGTTTATTTTTTTCGTCTGCTAATCCGACTGTACCAATTTTTACTAAGTCATTTACTAAATCAGTGTGCCGGTCTCTCTCGACGTTACTACAGTTGTTTGCAAATACTTCAAACCTTTTTTGAAATAAATGTAACATTTTTAGATTTGATTCCAATTAATTTTGTAGTTCGGCATGTAGTTACCAGTTACTACTCGAAGTAGTAAACATTACAAAAGTTCCGCTCTGTCCCTCCATTGCAAACTAGAAATAGTAAAATCTAGTCTGATTTTTAGCAAATAGTACAGCAAAAGGTTTCTCCGTGTAATTATTACGAAATCTCGTAAATCATAACGTCATCACCTAACCTATAATCAAATATAGGGATTAATAGGGAAATAGAGAAAGGATCTAGAAGGGACCATACTATTCAGTCGGGTAATAGAAAGGCACCCACCCTCGCTCGAATCTGGCCAATGAGTCTAGGCTAGCGCCTTTTCTGCAAAGCGTGACGTTCTTGTCGGGTCCTTTACAGATTTTCCGTTCAGCGCCCAAATAAATTTCGGGCAATATGACTAGCACCCTACCAAAACCGAGTCACGATTTCTGCACGGGTTAGATATCTTGATCACCGCGCGAAAAACATTGTTTTGAGAAAAACGCGTTTCAAGTTTTAAATTATGATGCGCAAAAAATATAATGGACCAAATCAAAGTATATATGGTTCAAACATAAGGTATTTATGTTATAAATAACTGGTAAAAATTTGGTTACGATCGGATAAGCCGTTCTTTAGATATTGCATGTATGAACTTCGAAAACGTTGTCTTATACAAAGCGCGATTTCAAGCACGCGAAATACGTGTATCTAAAAAACAACGTTTTCAAAGTTGATGCACACCATATGTAAAGAACGGCTTACCCGATCGTCAGCAAATTTTTATCAGTTATTTATAATATAAACACTTTGTGTTTAAACAATATATATTTTAATTTAGTCAATTTTTTTATATAAAAAAATTAACGATTTTTTCGCGAAATTTTTTTTTTATGATACAGTAAGTTCACCTCGATTTCCATGTAATATGAAAATTATATTTTGCAACTTACATTGAGTCGTCAACTCCAGCATCATACAGACATCCTAATAAACGCATCACATAAATAATTCGTCGATTGATTTCATATCCATACACGACGTTCGGGCACGAAGAAATATACTGAGGTTTACATTTGTCACAAGTCAGAACTATTTTAAATCCAAGGCCTCGTTCACTGCCCACTGAAAATTTGTATTTTTGTATTTATTTGTATTTATTCAAGAAAAGTCCCTAGGGCTAAATAGCCCTCTAAGGAACAGGATAATACAGGGTCATTACAAATTTGTGCTAGCACTGATCGGCAGAATACTTGATTAATCATATAATCTAATTTATAAACTAAATAAAATAAATAAATAGAGTCGACGTCAGAATACGTATATCAAATTAGGTATGAGATTATTGTGTAATAATTAACATTAGGTGATTCATTGATAGCTCTTGTGTATGTTAAGGTAGAAATAAAGAGGGAAAAACTGTATGTAAAAGAAATACTTTGCAAAAGTAATGAAAACACAAGGAAATTCGAAGTTGAAATGTTCAAGGACTAAATATGAGAGTTTACCAGTGAGTAATTTCAAGAGTTGGGTTAGGAGTATTGTACAAATATTTGAAAACATTTGCTATAAATATAAAATTTCACTTTTCCATCACATTTTGCGCATTTCACAAGGTTAGAAATTAACGAAAAAACTGTTACAAAATTTATAATTCGATAGCCTATTGAACCATCTGTCGGCACAGCGTACTCTCTTTGATTTTGAAATTTCTTCGATGCAGCTGACAATCCGAAAGCTTCGATCTCCGCAGTTTTTGGATTGAACACAATTTTTTCTTTATTTTTGCTCTGCTTTTGTACACTTTCGTCGATTTTCTTGCTTCTCTTCCGACCTTCGTACGATTCATTTTGTATGTACTATCTAAGAGCGAAGGACGTTGTCGTTGTCGTTGTCGTTGTCGTTGTCTTCGTCTGTATATCGGATAACTTTTGAAAGACTAATCGGATTGGATTTTGCTTTGACACAGAGTTGCTGGACCAAAAAGAAAGATCGAGTTCGTTAACCAGCTATTTCGGATAGATATTCAAAAAGTTAGAGCATTTTCAAAATTTTTTAGACAATTTTCTTCTAAATTCAGAAATTCCATGCAGAGCTATCCATAGTACGCGAAAATTCAAACAATTTATCCTCACGACTTTTTTCGATAAAAATAATATTGGTAGAGTTAGAGCATTTTCAAAATCCCCTCAAAAAAACGAAAATTAAGATTTTAAGCGAAACAAAGCACAATATAGGAAAAAGTAATGAAACAAAAAACGTTAGTTTTTAGGACCCCTACAAGAATGTCATGACAACTTTTTGAATTTTCTTGAAAAAATCGAAAATTCAAACTTTGATCGGACAAAAAATAATGAATTATTACATTCTCATCATAATGAGACGGTATTTATTTTATGTGAAAAATGACTTTCGTGGATTCCATCAAATATCGAAATTTTGAGGCCCCCTGAGTCAGAAAAAATAGTTTTTACGTAGGTGTCTGTCTGTCGTTGTCATTGACGTTGTCGTTGTTGTTGTCATTGCCGTTGTCGCTGTCGTTGTCGGTGTAGTTGTCGTTGTCGCTGTCGTTGTAGCTGTAGTTGTCGTTGTCGTTGT
>CAKNYM010053938.1:287333-306967 GCA_932195095.1 Andricus curvator | reverse complement strand
AATTTTTTAAGGCCAGCAGGCTAAAAAATAAACGTTTATCTTCTATGTAAATATATTGGATAATTTTTTTGATATTTTTGCTTATTTTACAAGTGAGTGTGAATTTCGGTGTCTCTCATACATCCTTTTGCTTGAAAATTACATTTTTGCAAACAAGTATTACACGCAGGTAATTGTTTTTTAGGATACAATAATCGTTTCGAACATGAATAACATTTTTGGTGAACGTGTGATATTTTACCAAGAAAATGCCATGAATTTGATTTTCGAAAAAATGTTTTACATATTGAAGTAACCAGAAGGAAGCAAGTTTTACCAAATTTAACAGAGCTTCCTTGTAAAAAATAGAATTTTTTTATGTTTGGTATCGTCGCTAAGCAGTAGAGTTGATTCGTTTGACTATGATTGTTGCTGTTTTTTCTGGATAGATGCTTTATTTTCTAACATGAATCTAAATAATTTTTGATCTTTGTGAAAGACAATAAATATTGACTAGATTATCTTTACTTTTTGAATAGCGGTTTGGATCAACGCCGTCCATATAGTCTGAGTGCGCAATCTTTGGGCTTTCGGGAGTGGGTATAATTTCTGTACAGAAAGGAAAGAAAAGATTCCAACTTTATATAGTTCACAAAATTTGTTGAAAGAATTTAAATTTTTATGTTTAATATAAAAAAGTTGAAATTAGCAGGAGAAAAATATATGTTTTGAAGACAAAAAAATGGTTGAGTTTATAAGTGAGAATTGAATAGATAAGAAGTGATTGAATGGAAAAAGAGTGAATGTATAGAATTTTTATAATTGATTTTGTGCGCTTTTTGATGTGTAAACATCTTAGACCTCGATATGGGGAGTCGCGCCTGAGTCGAGTGAAACCATGGTTCGAAAGTGTAATACAAATCTCTTGACACACGCGTTGTGTCGTGTGTCAGAGACAGAGCTGAGCAGTACTTCAACAAAAATTGTATTTGAGGTATCTGAAATACAAACTACATTCAGACAAAATACATTTGAAATACATCACGGGGAAATACAGTTAGCTGATGTAGTTCAAATACAGCTACAAAATACATTTGAGTATTTTGAAATATTCTTTGAAATTGGTACATGTAAGAATTGTATTTTGTAGTTGAGGTATTTTATACACATATAAAAATTATATTACAAATCCCTAGAGCATATAATAAGTCTAGGAATTTTATGATCAAGGAAGTGGGTTGCAAAAGAGTGACAAAGCGAGGAGAGAGTAGGCTAGGAGAGGGGATGCGAAAGGGAAGAGCGGAAATCAGTTTGAGGGAAGGGGGGAGTAGAATCCTACAATACGGTACATAGAGCTGCGCAGTACCCTTATGTGGTTTATTAAACTGCGCAGTAGAGTCCTGCGGTGCGTAGTAGAGATGTGTGGTTCGTACAGCTGCGCAGTGCAGTGCGAAGACGTGCGCAGTGGATATACATGGTTCGTACAGATGCGCCGTACAGTTCTACAGTGCATAGAGCTGCGCAGTACCCTTATGTGGTGCATTAGGCTACACAGTAGAGTCCTACAGTTTGCATGGATGTGCAGTAAAGATTTATCATGCATAGAGCTGAGCAGTAAGTCCTGCAGAACGTGGGGATGCACAGCAGATACGTGTGGTACATGAGTGTGCACAGTGAAGACCTACTACGTGTAGGTATGCGCAGTAGATGTGCACTGTACGCTACTGCGCAGACTTACGCACAATATATGTAAATCGCGCAGCTCTAAGTACTACAAAATTCCACTGCGAATCTTCACATATCGTAAATCTCTTATGCTTCACAGATTTCTACTTCGCATCTCTACGTAATCCAGGGCTCTACTGCCCCGCCCCCATTAAAATGATGCCCCTCTCCTCTTTAACACTCTTTCGTACTCCCACTCTTTGACTATGAATTACTACAAAATACAATTCTTACATGTATTTCAAATAATATTTCAAAATACTCAAATGCATTTTGTAGCTGTATTTGAACTACATCAACACAGACTGCCCTTTATTTATGTCCATAAACGGGTACTTTTATCACCTTTCATGCAATAATTGAAAGAAAATTTACAGTTTATTATTATTAAAACTAGGGTACTTGTTCCAATTATTGGAAAATAGATGTCTGGAAACTTTTGCACGGCATTACATATATACGAGTAGATACCCTGGGCCATAGCGCGGCCTGTGATTAGTCGATGGGCGTGGCCTAATTACAATACGGCGACTATTAGGGGCGTGAACTAATTGTAAATGGCGGCAATTAGGGGGTAGGGCCTAATTACAAAATTGCGGCTATCCTAATTAATCGAGTGAGTGATTCTGAGTTAGAAAATGGGAGGGAGTCACACATGATCCCGTCGAATGGATGATTCTCAGTTGAAAAATGGGAAAGGGACCCACCCCCTCCCATCGAATGAATGTATCGAAATGGAAAAGGGGAGAGGCCCACCCCCTCCCTATGCGAACCTGCGATGATTCATGAATGGACTTGTTCCGTCTCGAATAGGGAGGGGGCCCCACCCCCTCCCTGTTATTCTAAGAGTAAAGGACGATTTGGAAAAGGAGAGAACTAATTACAACGCAAATTAATTATCCTAATCTTATTTTCTATTTATCTAGGTTGGAGAAAGAGTGTTAAAATAACAACAAAGCTATAATTGCTTAAAGGTATCTAGACTATTTAATTCACTAATTAAAATTTAGAATTATCCTAAATTATTTTTAAGTAAAAGGTAGTAAATATACACATTTTTAAATTATAATTCCATGTCTGTTTTTACTGAATTTTCAACAAAATACATTTAATTATGTACGCGTAGAAAAAATAAGTTCAACCTGGTCAACAATGTATGAAATTAAGATGGTTGTCAGTTCCATAAACACGATTTCAAAATATAATTCGACGAATTGTTTCTCAAGTTTTCTTTGTACCTGACTTTTGAAGTATGCAGATTTAAACTGAATTATCTGACGGATCAACTCCTCATTCGGTGAGTTTATATTTTCCGAGACTAAATAATTGACCATCGTTTCAATTAAAAAAGCTTTACATCCTTCTACGTTTTTCAATAATCGTTGAATTCTTCTGAACGTTTCATCGACACACACACTAACATTTTCCAGTCCTTCGAAACTAGACTTCTGAAGAACTATTTCGGGGGTATATAGCTTTTTCTTCTTGGCCTCTATCTCGCCCTGCTGCGCTTCATTGTTAGTCTCGTCTTTGCGTTCCTTGCCTTCCCTCAGAATTATTGCATTGTTGCTGTGAGCGGTCGTAAACACGAGCGAGTACTTACCCAATTCAATGGTTTGCAGGTACAAAGTTGAATTCCCGACACAGAAGTATGATTCTGTTATATCCAAGTGTTGTTGGAGATTTTTCCAAGTTGCCGAGTCGAAGGTAATTCCGCTACCTGAACTGTTCATAATTTTAATGACCGATTGAAATTTTCCATCCGATTGAACCTCTAGTCCAATTAGAGTAGTCTCGGAAAATGAATGATTAGGTCCGTAAACAGTTGGTAGAATCATTTGTTGTGTGGTTCTCCTCATGCAATGTGTAGACATCATGACCAATCGTTTAAGAGCAGACTTAGTGAGTATTTGTTTCAGAGGTGTTGATTTGGGTTTGATTCTTTTTATTTTTGCTGTTTCAGGAACAGTTTTATTAGTCTGCGTGTCAGACGAAACTTCGATAGTTTGAGTGGCCGTGGACTTTGAAAAATCAAAGACTTGCGACGATTCTACCTCTACTGAATCGATGTTAACTTGCGACATAGTGGCTCGTTCAGATATAAAAACTCAACTGATTCAAAGAGGTTCCTCACATGGTTTTATATATGTGAAATATTTGAGGAGTGGGGATAGAATTCTTTGTTGAGTGGGGAGAACGATATGTGGTGAGCGTGGGAATAACCGTTATGACACACATGTGAAGAAAGATTATAATGCCGCATTTCATAGAAATAACACAATGCCCGGGTGTTTCATATCAATCACACTAAAAACTTACATGTCATGGAAATTGTACAAAAGAATATGTGATGTATGTAAATCACACAAAAAATTCGTATTTTCCAAGAAAATCACACAAAAGAACACGTGTGTACTATTAATCACACATATTCTTATTTTCCAGGAATTTCACAAAATATTTTTAACACCTGCAACCCATAAATCACACATGACAATATGTTCTTCTAGTAAGTTAACAAAAGAATATGTGGCTTACACCTGCACTCATAAATCACACATAAGACTTCGTATGTTCTGAAAATTCCAATTTTCCAGGAACTTCACAAAACAATATGTGCCTCACACCTGCATCCATAAATCACACATGAAATTTAGTATTTTCCAGGAACATCACAAAAGAATATGTGGCTCACACCTGCATCTATAAATCACACATGACATTCCGTATTTTCCAGGAACATCACAAAAGAATATGTGGCTTGCACCTGCATTCATAAATCACACATGAGACTTCGTATGTTCTGAAAATTCCAATTTTCCAGGAATTTCACAAAAGAATATGGGCCTCACACCTGCATCCATAAATCACACATGACATTTGGTATTTTTCAGGAACATCACAAAAGAATATGTAGCTCACACCTGCATCTATAAATCACACATGACATTCCGTATTTTCCCGAAATTCCACAAAAGAATATGTGTCCAACACCTGCACCCGTAATCACACATGACAGTCCATACTTTCCAGAAATTCCGTTTTTCCAACAATTTCACAAAAGAATATGTGACTTACACCTGCATCCATAAATCACACATGACATTCCGTATTTTCCCAAAATTGTACAAAAGAATATGTGTTGAACACCTGCATACCATAAATTACAGATAAGAATCTGCGTTTTCCAAAAATTACATAAAGGTCCACATGGTGCAAAACCATAGACTGAGTAGGTTTCATTCAGTGTGCAAAGCAATTAAATAACAAAAGCACATGATTTTAGAAACTAACCAATTGTGATGTAAAGTAATAAATTAGCCAGGTGGTTACAGAAAAAATTCGGTGAAAAAATTCTGAAAAAAATCTTAAAGGAGATACTGAAATTTTTTGTTGGAAATGGAAAGTGATTATTGTAAACGTGTGTACAATGCTTTGTGATGCAAGTTACAATACAACAATTTAACATTTTATTAGGGCCACTCATGAAAAGCAAGAAGAAAAAAATAGGTCTTCGAACTCATTGTATCTTACATGCACTTTATGTAAAAACGGAAGTACACTCTGTGAACATTTAGCTACATGATAAAATGTAGACTCAAGCAGTTGTTTTTTACTTTGTCTTGTACCTGTTGAAAAGGTAGATCTTTTGAAGACTATAAATTACACCTGATACGATTGAAGATTACATTATATTCTACAGATTGAAAAAACCCTCTGCAAACACCGTAACTGTTGGTTCCCAAAATTGATGTGGACTAGACAGAGGCGTAGAAAATTTCCTATGAAAAGTTCGACCACCTCGTAAACAGTGTCGATGAACGAATTTCAAAAGCTCACCGGGCACCTCCATAAAAACAGCACAGTACGGTAGGTACCGATGTCTTATTGTCCTAAGAAGTTAACCTCTTTCTAGCCGGTGTTGGAGATGCAGTGGACCAGTTTCAAAAGTAAGGGGGCGGAGGGGTGTGAAACACAAAAGTAGGTAATAGGAGGGATAGATATTTTCTGTTCTTAAATACTCACCCTTCGATTCTCAGGGATTAGTTTTCGCTCAATCGTCTTGAGTGAAGTACGTGTTAATTTTTCAACTTCAAAAACCATAAATAATAATGATGAAAATGAGGGAGTTCACTCTTATCACTTTGAAAGAGCATGAGGAATAAAACATTTTAACGATATTCATGTTCCGAATTATATTTTCAAAAATGAATGAATAATTTGATTAAATTAAGGTTAAAAATTTATCTCTCTTATTCTCTTTTTCGTTTAAATATAAAGTAGAATTTTTCTATAATAGCTTCAACAAAATTATTAATTAAATTGTATTATTTTAGAAGTGAATAAAGATTGAAACATTTTACAAGATATTCTTGTTTAAAATTAACTATTGAAACAAAAAATGAATGAAAAATTTTTTTGATTCAAGTGTAACAAAAAATTTGTCCTATTTTCTTGTTTGTTGAAAAATAAAATAGAATTTTTTACATTTCAATCGACAAAATAATTTATTCGCTTCTATTATTTTAAAAAGAGTATAAAGAATAAATCATTTTAACGATATTCTTCTTTCAAATTATCTGTTTCAAAATAAAAGATGAATTTTGTTAAACTAAGTGTGTCTTTATACTCTTTCAAAATGATAAGAGTGAACGAATAATTTTCTTTTGTAAAATGTAAAAAAATGTACTTAATTTTTCAACACAAAAAAGAAAATTAAAAAAAATTTGTAACACTAAATTCAAACAAATTATTCAAAAATGTTACTTCATTTTTGCAGTGAAAAATAAAACATACATTTTTTTGAAGAAATGTTCCAAGTGTCTATGAAATCATTGAAAAAATGAGAAATTTTGTGAATTTTTATTTTATTTTTTTGAAATCTTAAGGAATTTTTTTTCAACGCATGAAGATTTTTTTTTAAAAAATCATTTTTGTAAGTTATTAAAACTGTTTGTCAAAATCTTCAAAACATTTCCAAAATCTACGTTAAATTTATAATCTATAGATTAAAATTTTAAAATCTAAATTTAATTTCTATTTTGACAGAAAACGTCAATTTAATGGCGTTGGCTGATGTAGCCACTGCGGAGCGATTACGTCACATTAACGCCGTTGGGGAATCCGACGACGGAGATTCTTCAGACGAAGAAGCACAACAGGAAAATCGCTTGGAACCTTGGCGGCCGTGGCAGGAGTCAATCGCTCCACATGTTGGTGCTGGGCAGCACCAAATATTGTGAAAACGCGGTCAGGGCTTTGTATGATTGTTTAATGGAAAAAGTAAGCGATAGCGATAGGGTGGGTATAAAATTCAATTCAGACTTTTGGAGAGATCAGATTTTTGGAGGGTACTATTTAGTGTCATTCAAAGCAACGAGGATTTCATAATAGATCAATCCTTCATAATTAATTTCGATTGGGCGAAGGATGAGGACGGTGCGGGTCGGAGAAACGTTCGTCTCACCCACGCGGATGTGAAGAAAGGGTCACTTTTAACGATAGATAGTAAGGACAATTTATGCCTACCTCGGTCCATCGTAGCTGCTAGTATTCACGCCGAGCGGGGTACGATTCGTTCCGGTGCGCTACACCGTAAATGGGATTCAGTTCGTCGTCAAAATTCAACCGTTCAGACATTATTAGCCAGGCAGCTTGTAAACGATGCCGGGGTAATAATTCCTGAAAATGGTTGTGGGATCGAGGAAATACATAAATTTCAATTGTATCTTATCCCCGATAGGATTGCAATTCTAATTTATGAATTTTCCACCTTTGGAAAAGGCACTAAGTCCCCTTTGTATGACGGATCGTCTCTCATAACGGAAACAAGTCAAACTGTCCTACATAATCTTAACCCTGCGTAGGTCGCGGCCGATCTGACAGGCTCAGGTAATACGTTTTCTGGCTCTATTTCCGCGCATGCACCGGCCAGAATGCGCCACCTCTAGTACCTTCCTACCTTCCTATGAGGTTTCTAGCCCCCCTACTCAGTCGACCTCGAAATACTTTGGAAGCTGGATATCGCCCTGAAGATCTTTCAGGCATACCGCGACCAACTACGCCATGAAGTGGAAGGTAAGAATTTTCAACTTTAAGTAATAAAAATTCATTATTTAGGTAAAGTTAAGCCCGAAAAATGTGTCGGTTGTGCTATGGCTGTATTAGTAAGAGAGATTCTACACTTGAGCCTGTGAGGCTGGGGACATATCATCTCACATTTGGCAAGTCTCTCTGCGGCAAGTCACATATGCGGCATGTCACATCTGCGGCATGCCACATTTGCGGCATGTCATATCTGCGGCATGTCTCATCTGAGGCATGTCACAACTGCGGCATCTCTATCTAGAGGCTTCTATCTCGCGCGCCGTTTCTCACAGTAAAATTGACATTTTTGCGGCATCTCCCACCGCACCCCTGTGACTTGCCAAAGAAATGATGTTGGTCAAACCCCTACCCCTTTTCCAACGTCTCGTGGGGGGCGGAAAGACATCCCTGTGACTGGCCATATAAATAATGTTGGTCAAACCCCTACCTCTTTTCCAATGTCTGGTGGGGAGCGGGAAGGCACCCCTGTGACTGGCCATAGAAATAAGATTGGTCGAATCCCTTTCCACTGGTGAGAGATGCCGCTAGGTAGAGATGCCGCAGTATGACATGCCGCAGATGAGACATGCCGCAGATGTGACATGTCGCAGATGTGGCATGCCGCAGATGTGACATGCTGCAGATATACCTGGGCCATGCGAAATCGCTCTGCACAGCCTGCTTTTCAGCGTGTCAGTGCGAACCCGGCTCGCGCTTCGATGATCCTGATTCCAACTAAAATCTATTGTAACAGTCCTAAACTGAATGTACAATACGTTTTCTAGACCATTTTCAAGGTTTAAGCCTCCGTTTCGGCCATATTTCTAAAACACTATGATTACGATTTGCTGATTTTCCTTATTTATTTTTTTTTGTTTTCACTTATTCTGGCAAATTATACAACTTTTTTGAGAACTTTTCTTTTACTCTATCCCTTACATCCCTACGAATAAGATCCATATTTGAGAGTTGCTTAAAATGGCGAACCATGGACGCCGCAGCCATTTTTGTCATGTGAGCCTGTCAGGCACACCGCGCCCAAGATTTCCCGTTTCAAGACCGCGACCCACGCAGGGTTAATATCATGTTGAAAGATAGGCATTTTTCCCCCATTTTGAATTTAACATCGGCAGCAAGCAGTGTGGGTTTCTGCATACCCTGCAACAGGGCTTATGATAACATGGCAGGTCATCGAATCTCCCAAACGTGCGCTGCTTGCCACTCGACACCCCCATGCAAAACTAGTGCGGAGAATGTTCACATACCGAAAATTAAATGTAACGCGTGCAATCGGTATTTTCATGGGCAAATTTGTTTCGAAAAACATCTGACCCCAAAATATTTTTCCGCAAAAACCTCAATTTGTAATGCATTGCGCATTTGTACCGGTTGCACGCGTTTTGTTAATATGTGGTATGCCAGAAACCACGAATGCGGCAAAAAATATTGTATTAGTTGCAAATGTCGGCTTAACATTGATCACCAGTGTTTTATCGCACCTGTTCTAGATAAAGTCGTAAAAAACAAAGATACCTGGTGATCTTAATGTCAATGTACACAAGCCAAACCTCTGTGTTGCTCAAAGAGTTTGTACTGCGTGTATTGACCAAGAAAATATGAAAGAGATTTGCCAAAACATTGTGGTTTTCGCCAACATATTTTCGAAGGTGAAACTGCAGTCGAGAAATTTGTGGAACTTGTCACAATGCAGCAAAATAAATTCAGTCAAATAATTTTCATTGCTCACAATGCAAAAGCTTTTGACGCACAGTTTATTTTGAAGTACCTTGTGGAAGAAAAGGGTACAAGAATTCGCCCTGACATTGTGACGAATGGCACTAACATTATCACGATGCAGGTGAGGCATACAAAATGCATTGATAGCCTAAATTACTTACACATGATATTGAGCAAATTGCCAAAGGCTTTTGGGCTTAATGATATTAAAAAGGGTACGTTCCCCCTCCTTTTCAATACACCGGAACACCTCAAATACACGGGTGCTCTACCTGCTTCCGAGTTTTACTCACCAGACGCTACACTGTAAAAATTTTTGGGAATTTTCCCAAGTGTTCCTCAGGGAAAATTCCCAAATTCAGTTGGGAAAGGTGCTTTCCCGAATGAGCTGAGTAATTTTCCTAAAGTTTTGGGAATATTTCGCCAAAGAGCGGAATATTCCTCAGGCAGTTGGGAATTTCTCCGAAATGATAGGGAATTGACAAAACCTTTTGAAAAATAGTCAATTTTACGCAACGTCTTGGGAATTTTCCCATGGACTATGAGAAAAATCACACTTTTTTAAAAAAAAATCTCTACAAATATTAAACCTGACTATATAATAATATTATTTAATTCTTTTAAATAATTCATTATTCAATTATTACGTATAATAATTAAATAATGAATATTTATTATATCGTAATAAATTATAATTATCATAATGATAATTATTATTAGGATCATTATTTGATAAGTTATAATTATTATAATTCATATATGATAATGATAATTATTATTTATTAATAATAATAATTTTAATTACTAATAATATTAATAATAATAATTATCATTATTATTTGAGAAGTTGTAGGCTCCGGAAGCTACGATCATGGTTCTTTAAAAGCAACCAATCCCGACGCAACTGGAACGTGTACGCCATCCGCTTCTGCTCCTTCTGTCCTAGAAGGTAAGCAAGAAAAGAAGGTAAGCTCGAAAAGAAGTGCTTGATATTTCGCCCGTTTTTCTTCCTTCTTTGCCGTGATATTACCATCGGCTGGTGCCGAGAATTCAATCACGTAAATGATCTTGTTCTTCAGATCTTGGAGGACAATATCAGGCTTCGTAGCACTGATACGTTGAGTGGTCGAGAATGATAAATTCCAGTAGATCTTACACTGATCATTCTCCACAACGGACTCGAGTTCCCCCTGGGCGTATTGTAAGACGGGCAATAGATCAACACCATAGAAGTGCCTCAGATGGTAATATAACACTTTTAGAGCCGCATTGTGTCTCTCTATGTACCCGTATCGTGCATATCTAGAGCATCCACTGAGAACATGTACAAGTGTTTCTGGCTCTTGCTTACACGCTCGGCAGTTGGTATCGCCTACAGGTATATTCATTATGCGCTCGCGGTAAACTAAGGTGTCTATAACGCCATCTTGACAGGCAAAAAGAAATCCCTCAGTCTCCGATTTTAATCCAGCAGACTTGAGAAACATGTTGGACAGACCCATCGAGAGCTCTTCTCTACGTATAATGCCGTAGAATTTACCATGAAGGGGCTTGTCATCATGTTCTCTTAGTAGAAGCGTATGTTCTGCTTCCTGTACACGACTTTTGAGCACCAAAGGTGTTAGTGATGCTAGGCCATGTATAGTGTCGCTGGAATCAAATGGGAGGCCAAGCTCCTGTGCGGCCCTATCTGCGGCACGATATAGAAACGGCGCAGCATTGACGACTTCATGTTGATGTACTAGTCGCATAAGAAAATCTGTGCTATTTAGAACTGAGCAGGCTGTAGCCAGAACCGTTCTGCTATGAAGACACTCTAAGCTCAGCAAGCCTCTACCCCCTTTATCTCGAGGGAGGTATATTCGAGGTACGGAAGATCTAGGATGATGACTTCGATGGATTGTCATCATCTTGCGTGTGCTTCGGTCAAGTTGCTTCAACTCATCGACGTTCCATTTTACTGCACCAAACGTGTAGAGAAGTATAGGAACGGCCAGCATATTGGTCGCCTGGATCTTATTCTTTCCAGATAATTCGGAAGCCCAAATTTTTCTGAGAATTTGGCGATACCTTTTTCCAAGGGCCGTTTCTAACGCAAGCACATCATGGGTTTCCGCTTGCGGTATTCCAAGATATGTATATGTTTCTCCAATATCAAGATGTTGAATGGTATTTCCGCCTATGAGTTGAACATCCTGATCGTGACGCGAGGATGTAGTTTCTAATCTTCCTTGGCGTAGGTGGACGCAGGTACACTTGTCCAGTTCGAAGCTCATGCCAATCGCTTTAGAGTACCTATTTACCGCCTCCACAAGGATGTTAAGGTCCTCTTTCGAGGAAGCAAAGAGTTTAAGGTCGTCCATGTATAAAAGGTGGTTGATCTTATATTCTCTTTTGTTCGGCGGGCCACATAGGTATCCAGAGCTTTTACCTCGGGGTATCGAACTTAGAGAGTCTCCTTGGAAGACTCCCCTCTTATATGTGATATAGCTTGTAGTCACTTGTCTTTTGTCAGATGTTATGACAAATCTTGTCCGCCACAAGAGCATAAGCTCTTTTATGCATCTCACTATTTTTGGATGCATCTCCATGCACTCAATGAGCTTAATAAGTAGCTCATGGTTCGTGTTATCGAATGCCTTACGGTAGTCAATCCAAGCCATGGACAGATTGCGTCGATACCTGATCGAGTCCTGGGTGATACACCTGTCTATTAACAGGTTCTCCCTGCAACCTGCCAGACCTCTCTTGCATCCACGTTGTTCAACTATTGCACTCCATACCGGCTCGATAGATGTTAATATCCTCTCTTTGAGGATGCCAGTGAATAGCTTGTAGCCGGTGTTTAAACAAGCTATGGGCCTGTAGTTCTTTGGGCTTGACAAATCTCCGGTCTTAGGAATCAATACCGTGCGTCCTTCCACTAGCCACTGCAAGACGGGTTGTTCTCCGTTTAACAAAGTAGTAAATATGCGAGCTAGATGTTGGTGCGTAGAAGTAAACTTCTTCCACCAAAAGTTGTTGATTTTATCTGGCCCTGGCGCTGAAAAATTCTTAGTTCTAGCGATAACTTTCTTCACTTCTTCAGCAGTAATTAGTGGAGACTCTTCCTCTGGACCTTGTAACCTTTGCCTTTGGCAAAAGTTACGAAAGAGTGATATATCTGAAGCGTCTTCATTTAGCTGATAAGTATCTCCATATACTTGTTCCCAGAAGACTTGAATCTCTTCTCGACTAGGCGGATTTTTTAACGGCACGTGACGTTTTATTGAACAGACGGGAAGGATGAGTAGGAAAGGTGGAATTTTCCTGAATCCACTTTACTCGCCGTTCAAGGCGCTGTTTCGCTGTTGAAAGAGATCTTATTTTTTGCGTCCAGTGCTGCTTGATGGTCAACAGTTTACACTTGTTCAGCGTGTGATTTGCTTTCCTCAAGTTTCGAGCAAGTGCCCTAACTTTTGGAGTGAATTTTTTATTTAATGTTATGTAGCTAATCGCGCACTGAATATTTGATGCATGCCATCTCGCCGTTTCAATTTTGAATTGAAGCTGTGCAATACGCTCGCGAGTCTTACTCAGACGTACTGAAGTTTCGTTACTTCTACTGTCGCTAAGCAAGGACACCGCCTTCTCGTAAACAACACAGTTCAGATTCCAGAGATTAACATCTGCGGGGAGCAAATCGGGGAGAGCATTATTAGCTTCAGCTAATTTGTCCATCCTGAGAAAGACTTTTTGGTGGATAGATCTCCTACTTCTCATGTTAGCATTATCGGCTATCTGCAAAGGTGGTCTTGCTGGAACGGGTGGAATGTTCGATGGAGGATGTTGCTCTTCTTCTTCTTGTTGATAAAGAGCTTCATATCCGTTTTTTCGCAAAAAGGATACCTGATCTCTTAAATACTGAGGCATTTGATGAGCATATACCGGGTGCATATTGACCCAACGGTCATGTAACCTCTGCATGAATCCTCTTCGCGCCGGTGAGCTTCTTTGCCAACAGGTAAGGATATCTCTCCTGAGTTGGTCCGACCATTTAAATCGATGTTCTCGCGTTTGTCCGGGGCCATTGCCTGGTCATTATTATTATTATTATTTGATAAATTATAATTTACTCATGGATATTTTCGACTGCCAATGAATATTTCAAAATTCAAGATCTTCTTGAGTTCAGGGCTGGCTTAAGCAATATGTTTTTTGAATTGAATGCAATGTGAATCAAGGGAAAAACATATTTGAAATTCTACGAAATATGGTTTATTTTCATTTATAAAAGGTAATAGCCTAGAGGCGCCATTTTACTAAATGCGGCCCTGTTTGAGTTTCCAACATCTGTTATGACCTGCGTTTTAGAACAATTGAGTAAGGTCCGTAGGTTCTACATGCCCAATTTGCTGCTCGATTGCAATTAGTTACCACTGTACTCTTGATGTGGATGCTTCTCTTGTGAAAACTAAAATCGCGTTGTGCGACTCGTGTGTGACTCGTGTGTGACTAAAAGTGTTGAATTCAAAGCTGCATTGCTGTCAAGTGGTCCGCTTACGATGAATGAAAGGTGAGTTAACAATTATTATCAACTTCTAGATTTTTTCATTTCTCTGATTAGAAAAATATAGTTGCGCTAAATGCACAAAATGACTGTAAATCAGTGTTATTGTTAGCTGAAAATATGTGCAAACTTCTCAATCGGCGCAATAATTTTGAAAATATCATGTCAACCACTTCAAAATCTTTGAAATCAATGTGAATTCCTTGAAATCTTTTGAAGTGTGTGAAATCTATGTGAAATTTTGAAATTTCTGTAAGATAATTAGGAACCTTTTAAAAAATTTTAAAAATCTTGGAAATCTATCACATATTTGAGTAAATATTCTTAAATCTATTGAAAACTTCATGAAATATTGGAAATATTTGTAAAATTATCCTGAAATTTTTGGTATTTGTTTGAAATCACTAGAATATTTGAAATTTCTTAAAATCTTGTAAAACAATTTTGCAATCGTTAATTGTGAAATTTGTTGAAAACTTTTGAAAACTTAATGAATTCCTTGAAAACTTCATAAAATCGTCCCGAAATTTTTTGAATTTGTTTGAAATCATTGGAATATTTGAAATCTCTTGTATTCTTGTAAACAATTTTGCAATCATTTAAAATATTTTAAATGTTTGTGAATTCCTTGAAATCTTTTGGAGTGTGTGAAATGCGTGTAAAATTTTGAAGTTTCTGTGAGATACTTAGGAACCTTTTAAAAAATTTTAAAAATCTTGGAAATCTATCACATATTTGTGTAAATATTCTTAAATCTATTGAAAACTTCATGAAATATTGGAAATATTTGTAAAATTATCCTGAAATTTTTGGTATTTGTTTGAAATCACTAGAATATTTGAAATTTCTTAAAATCTTGTAAACAATTTTGCAATCGTTAATTGTGAAATTTTTTGAAAACTTAATGAAGTCTCTGAAATCTTCATAAAACCGTCCCGAAATTTTTTGAATTTGTTTGAAATCATTGGAACATTTGAAATCTCTTGTATTCTTGAAAACAATTTTGCAATCATTTAAAATATTTGTAATGTTTGTGAATTCCTTGAAATCTTTTGAAGCGTGTGAAATGCGTGTAAAATTTTGAAGTTTCTGTGAGATACTTAGGAACCTTTTGACAAATTTTAAGAATCTTGGAAATCTATCATATATTTGTGTAAATATTTTTGAATCTATTGAAAACTTCATGAAATATTGGGAATATTTTTAAAATCATCCTGAAATTTTTTGTATTTGTTTGAAATCACTAGAATATTTGAAATTTCTTAAAATCTTGTAAACAATTTTGCAATCGTTAATTGTGAAATTTTTTAAAAAATTTTGCAAACTTAATGAATTCTTTGAAATCTTCATAAAATCGTCCCGAAATTTTTTGAATTTGTTTGAAATCTTCATAAAATCGTCCCGAAATTTTTTGAATTTGTTCGAAATCATTGGAATATTTGAAATCTCTTGTATTCTTGTAAACAATTTTGCAATTGTTTAAAATATTTGAAATGTTTGTGTAATCCTTTCAATATTCGGAAATGTTTTTGAATTACTAGCAGTCTTTTAAAATATGTAAGATCTATGTGCGGTCTTTAAATTTGCGTGAAAACTTTGGTAATTTTTCGAAATTGTTGCAAAATCTTTGAAATCATTGTGAATTCTTTCAAGTATGAGTTCTGTTGAAACATTTTTGCGCCAATTCCTGTGTTTGATAAATTCCCTGAATGTATATTTATCCTTGTCTGCACGTACTAATGCTCATGTGAACTCAATATTGTGCAGTATGGAGTTTTGCTGCCATTTTTGTAACCACCGGACCAAATTTTTGGCAGTGCATTTGGAGCATCACAAATTCCACAGAAACGTCAATAAGTTCAAGCATTGCGGTTTGAACGGTTGTAAAAAGATTTTCACTTCAGAGTTATGTTTAAGGAAGCATATCCTCAGATTTCATAAAGTGAGATTTCGTCAAATTTCTAATACTAATTTCGCACAAATTTTATCAACGAAAGACGCCAAATACATTTGTAGTATTTCTCATTGTATGAAAGAAGAAACAAATTATGAGATTTTCATGAAACACCTGAAATATCATTTGCGGAGAGACGAAGAAATCAAATGCCCTTTTCCAAGTTGCAAAAGTGTTCTTAAAACTGTTAGTTCGTTGAGTTCCCATTTGACGCGATATCATAAGAATAACTATTCACATTCGGATACCGTTTTAAACCACATAGAAGCACCAATTGATATCCAACATCATGAGACTGAAGATCTATATCCGGAATTCGAAAATGAAGAGGACAGTACTGACTCCGATAAAAAATTGCAGGACAACTGTGCAGTTTGTTGTTACACAGTCCAAGAATGTTGATTCTCTGAGGATGAATGTAATTAGAAGTCAGTTAAGACAACATCTTTCAGCCTTAGAAATTCCTGATTCTGAAGCTGAAAAAGTCATGGAGAGTATTTCCAGCAAAGATCCTTTGGAAGCATGTGTGCCTTTACTCAAAACGAATCATAAAAGGAAGAAACTTTACAAAGAAAACCTAACTTACGTCGCCCCAAAAGCTATTGAATTAGTGACAGCCAATGGAAAAACTAAGTATTTCCATTACGTTCCCATCATCAAAACTCTGAAAGCTATGTTTAAAGATAAATCACTGGATATCAATCTATGTGCTCCGGAAGCACCAAGGACAGATGTTCTCAGAGATTTTACTGATGGGAACGTTTTTCTATCAAATCCAATCTTTATCGAAAATCTTCTCACTCTAAAGATCATACTCTATACTGATGCTTTTGAAATCGTTACTCCTATCGGTCCAGCTCGTGTAAAACATAAAATTTTCGCAGTTTACATGATGTTAGGGAACCTACCACATTACATTCGAACCCACATCTACACAATTCAACTAGTCGCAGTGTGTAACGAAAAGCAGTTTGATAAGAAAATAGTTTGCGGGACCATTGTTAAGGATCTGGAAGTGATTGAAAATGAAGGTATTGAGATCTCTCCACATAAATTCATAAAAGGGACAATTGTTTTCATATGTAATGATAATCTCGGTAGTCACACTCTCGGAGGATTCATAGAAAACTTCAGCACGACGCCATACTTCTGCAGATACTGTTTGGTCACTCGCGCAGAATTTTGGCCTGAATGGAATAAAAAGACATCGGAAAGAGATGAACAAGAGGTTGAAGAGGAAGAAGAGGAGGAGGATGATGAAGACGATGTGGACAATCTGGATCTAGTGAGTGAAATTGAAGGAAACGAAGGAGCAAAAGGAGAAGAAAAAGAAGAAGTAGAAGAAGAAGAAGACGAAGATGTGGAAGAAGAAGAAGCTCCTGATTCTTATGTAGGAACAGATGAAGATGAGGACCGAAACCAAGATGAAAAAGTCGAGAGTAGTAGCTCTGAGGACGGAAGTGATCCTGAAGAAGAGAACAGTGCTTGCAAAAATAATTCCGATTACATTCCCATTTACTCTTCGCGCAGGACTGTCAATTCGTATAAAAAGGCTTTGAAAAAAAAGAAGAAGAAGAAACATCATCAGGGAATCAAATTCGATTCAGAATTAAATCGCCTACGTGGATTTCATGTGTGCAAACCTGGTTTACCACCTTGCTTTGGTCATGACCTACTGGAGGGAGTTGTTGCTTATGATTTGTATCTCATGATCTTGTTCTTTATTTCCATGGGGTTCTTCACTTTGGAGTTCCTTAATCGAAAAATTGAATCTTTTAAGTATTCCAGCTATGATCAAAGAGACAAGCCAGCTAACGTACCCAAAAAGGGAACAAGAATCGTTGGTGGCGCTTGGCAAATTTTGACTTTACTCCGTCTTCTTCCCTTTTTCATAGGCCATAAAGTTGATACGAATGATGAGGTATGGATTTGTCTTTTAAAACTCACCGAAATAATCGAGATAGTATGCGCACCCGAAATCCATAAGTCGTACATTCCGTATTTGAGAACAATTATTGAAGAATATCTCAGCATGAGAAAGAGACTATTTCCATCTATCAAGCTTCGACCGAAACATCATTTTTTGACCCACTACCCTGAAATGATACTACAATTCGGTCCACTAATAAGGGTTTTCACTCTCCGTTTTGAAAGCAAGCATACGTTTTTCAAAAGAGCCATGAGAAATTTGAAGAATTATAAGAACGTGACGAAATCTTTATCATAGAAGCATGAACTGCTTCAAAGTTTGTTGCGTTCAGGTGCTGGATTAAGATGTGAACTACAATTAAATGGGGAGAGTGATTTTCACATTTATCGCTACTCAGAAGCTCTTCAACGAGCTGTAATTGATGCTCATTTACTCGGAACGCTCACTGAATGTTCCAGTGCTGTCTTCAGGGGAACCAGCTACCGGAAAGGAGATGGTGTCCCAATAAGACAAGACAGTTATTAAGACAACGTTCAGATGGGGAGAATCGCCATTATATTGTGTAATAATGAAGAGTGTTTGTACCTCCTGCTTGAAGTCGTAGAGATTACATTCCTACCTAGGCTCCGTCTATATGAATTTGGTAAAAGTGTAAGATATGAGTGTCTATCTGTTGCTGATCTTCTAGGATATGATCCACTCCATGTTTACGTGCAAGACGTAAAATCCTATGTAAAAATCAAGCACGGACTGATTCGGAGTCCGTTGTACTAGGCAGTAAATCATTAAATTTATTACACAGAGACAGTGAAATTTTCAGAATTGGAACTCAATCCAGATATTTAGATGACATTGATTTGATAGTTAGAATATATTCCAATATTTTTTCAAGGATTTGGCAATTTCAAAACCAAAAATATAATGAATAGGAAATCCAAAAAATTATAATTTTTCCATTGCAAATAGTATATGTACTACATGTATTACATGTAAAAATTTCACTGCTCCAATTAATTTCCTGATTTGAAAATTCTTCTTTTTACAACAATCAAACCGCAACCATAAGATTGACACGATGCTTCTCCTTTCAAACTACCAATAGTAATGACTGTGAGTGTCTTGTTACTTCATGAATAAAAACTCCATGATCACTAAATATTATCATTCTTGGGTCTCACCACGTATGTCATATTGCATTTGGCAGGTCAGCTATGAAGATGTTCAAAGTCGTCGATGTAGGTGGACACAATAGAAGCTTAATTAGGGTTGACAGTATTGAAGGAATCATGTCAAAAGCTCGTGAGAAATTAAGCTTTCCAGAAAATTCATTATGCAAGGTACTCACATTTTTTCCGCTGGTTATACGTATTATAACGTAGATTGTCCTTGAAGGAGATGGGACGGAAATCGATGACTTTGAGATTCTGAAGGACTACGCAGAGGATTACTTGAATGATGGACCCGTCAAACTGATGATTCTGATGGAAGACGAAAAGTGGCAACCAGTTCCTAAAAGGGTGCCCCTTGACCCTATTACACCAGAACGGAATATGGAAGGTAATAATGAAAAAATAAACAATAAATTACTATTTAGGGGAAAAGAATCATTTCAAGAAGTACATTGACCGTCTACATAACTCATCCCTTATATCATGGAAATTTTTTGTATTTTA
>CAKNYM010053938.1:266377-287323 GCA_932195095.1 Andricus curvator | reverse complement strand
ATCCCTTATATCATGGAAATTTTGTGTATTTTACAGTGCGCCAGAGGAGTGACTTTTTTCTAACCACTCCTACAAAAAATCGGATCTGGTCACCAAATGCACAGGGAGAGATCCCACCTCTACCTCTCCATGAAATAATCCCAGCAGAATTCAGAGATATTCCGGAAAATCCTGGTGGATTGAAGATAGACATCATCAAAGCAGTGGCTAAGTACATGTCAAAAACATTGAGAGATTGGAGTAAGCCAACAGCTAGAGCTCTAGCTAAGTCGATAGTGACAAAATTTCCAAGAGCCTTCGAGCAAAGAATCACGCTCGACGATGCGGACGGCGTCTTTTCTGATGGAGTTGAGGAATTGACGACCCGTATTTACGAGAGTGCTAGGTATTTGAAACCAGATACATTAAAACAACCTCGCAAGAAGAAGAAGACAGCTGGAACCTAAAACGATGGCGATAATACTTTAGACAGTACGAGGGAGCTACCCGTTAAAAAGTATGGGACAGCTAAGCAGGACATATACGGCTGTGTCGCTTATGAGCCTCCTCTTCCTGAAGGTGAAACTGAGGAATCTCAAAGAGAGAAAAAACTATCTCTCCGTCAGGACTTTGGGAAAAATGAACTAGGGGAAGAGGTGGTTGTACATCTTTTGAATAGAACTTTCGCATCCCAAAGAATCTGCCTGAATAGAAGAGACAGAAGACATTACCTTTAAGTGCCATCTTTACTGACCACTGGCCTCACTTGAAAGAAAAAGAACATTTTATAAATCACGCTTCCACAGTTATTGGTCCTGACATGAAAAAAGTTTGGGAAAAAAAACGTTACAGAAAAACTTCCTGTTATTAACAAATATTTTGAAAGCTACGTATGAAAGTATAAGCAAAATAAGAATGTCCCAAAATTATGCAAGGACAAAAGAGAACAAATGGAAGACTCGAGAAAAGCCGGCAAAAATCTGAGCAGTAAAGTTTAGAAACTCTTGTTCTCTTGAAATATGTCTCATGTTATTTCAAGGAAGATGATATCTTCTTATTGGTTGTAAGTATTCTATGAATTTCATATTTTTGTTTTTCAAGTTTTCTCTGTTATTTTATAATTCCCTCCATCGAATTGATTTTCCTGAATGATGATCTTCACTGATATTTTCAGGATCCTGCGGATGACGAGAAGATGGACTTCAAAGGCAAGCATTCTGAACGTCCCGTCCTGGACATCAAGGGCGAATCCTTGTACGACCCCAAGAACCGATGTTTGATTTATTTAGAAGGAATTATCGTGGCTGAGACAGACTGTGTTCTCCAAGAAATTTTCGTACTAATGATCAGCTTCTACGTTTATAGTTGCAACTACCAAATTGAGATGGCCTCGTCACTAGAATTTTACCAGCGGTAAATACTTTCTCGCCAAATATTATGCCACTAGTCTTCATTAATAAGATTCAAAAGAATAACAACTTTCCATTTCACTTTGAGTCCACTCGATAATCGATCAAGAACGATCTGGTGGTCGATTATGTATTTCCACATTCACATTCACTAGTGACCAGTCACTTTTTATAAATTCGTTCGACATGTGAATTTTAAAATCTTGAACATCTTTGACGAGACCCGAAACTTCCCCAATTCACGAAAATGGTACCTCTGAAAATCAGATATAAATATTATAAAATTCTCTAAAAGGTGTTTGGGTCTCGTCAATGATTTTCAAAATTTGGAAAATCGCATGTTGAGCGGATTTCCGGAAAGTGACAGGTGACAAGTGGATGTGAAGGTGAATGTAAAAATACACAATCAAACCCCTGATCAAATTTTCAGAATGATCTGCTGTTCCATTCGTAAACACTATTGTAAAGAATATCGTCTTTGTTTCAGGATGCCCCTAAGCATAAATCCTTCTGAAGGAAATAAACGGCAAGAGGAACAGAATGGGAATCAGAAACCAGATGCACGAGTAATAAAATTGATGCAAACAATTGCAGAATACCATTTCATGGGCTGAAATGGACTCAATCGAAGTTGAAGGCTCTCCCATCCTATTTGTTTTATCTATTTAGTGTATTCATTAATTGATATAGATCATGAATATAGTTGTGTGTTATATAATTTTTGTGTTATATCGTTTTTTAATTCTAGTACATCAAATGTAATAGATCATGCCCAAACTCTTAATTCTATTCGCATCATTTTTAGTTATTTTCTGTCACATTTGATGAGTAAAATCCCCGAACTTTAGAATAATTTCCCCTATTCCTTAAGAATTTTCCTCATGAAACGTTGGGAAAATTCCCAAACTCTTGAGTAAATTCCCATCAATGTTGGGAATCTTCCTCGTGAAACTTTGGGGAAATTCCCAAATTCATGAGTAAATTCCCATCAATGTTTGGAATTTTCCTCACGAAATGTTGGGAAAATTCCCAAACTCATGAGTAAATTCCCATCAATGTTGGAAATTTGTCTCACGAAATGTTGGGAAATTTCCCAAACTCTTGGGGAAATTCCTATCATTCTTTGGGATTTTTCCCTTGAATGTTTGGGAATATTCCCAAAGTGATTGGGGGAAAAGCTTCCTAAACTTTTTGGGAAAATTCCAAAAAAATTTTTTACAGTGTATGTCTCAAGAAGCCAGGAGAGAGTTTCTCGAGTGGTATGAGACCCTCGCAAAAGATCCTAACTACATATGCGATTTTAAAAAAGAAATGATCGAATATTGTGTTGACGATGTGGCGATCTTGCATCGGGCATGCATAGCATTTCGAGACATTTTTCGAAAATGTGCCAATGTGTGCCCCTTTTCCGAGAGTGTTACGATAGCCTCGGCTTGTTCGCGAGTCTATCGTAAAAACTTTCTGGCACCAGACACTATTGGTACTATACCTCCTGGTGGCTACAAAAGGGCTAATAACCAATCGACAAAATCCATTGAGTGGCTATTGTGGTGTGTGAGAGAGAGAGCTCGGGAAAGAGATAAAGCACGCAGGTAGGTGTCGTGAGTATCGTACACCAGAGGGAATCCTGGTTGACGGTTACTATGAAGACCAGGGTGACCAACATATCCTACAATTTCACAGTTATTCTTGGCATGGGTGTGCCGAGTGCAAAAAAATTAATCGAGACGCTAAACTGAAAAGCGGTGAATCGTTAGGCGAACGTTTCGAGCGTACCCGTGCTCAGTCTGAAAAACATAGGCAGGCTGGTTAAATTCTCACAGAAATGTGGGAGTGTAAATTCGATGAATTGAAAAAAAATTCCCCTCAAATGAGGCATTATTTAGAAGACCACCCCGTTTTATTGAATGACGCTCTGAACCCTCGAGACGCATTTTATGGTGGTCGTACAGGAAATACGACCTGTTTTTATGAGATGAAGGACGGTGAAACAATACAGTATATTGATATTTGTTCACTGTATCCTTATATTTTAAAATATGGTAAGTTTCCTGTAGGTCATCCTAAAATTCCAGTGGGTGATGAATGTAAGGATATAACTGGTATGGATGTTAAAAATCTAAGCAATTTGGAGGGTCTTGTGAAATGCCGAGTTTTACCACATCAATCCCTCTATAACCCTGTTCTTCCCCTTAAAGTGCATAAAAAACGCATGTTTCCACTCTGCAATGCTTGTTGTGAGAATCTCCAGCAGGAAGAGTGTAGACATGAGCCTGCTTTGCGCGAAATTGAGGGGGTATGGGTGCCTGATGAGTTGAAGAAGGCTGTAGAAATGGGTTATGAAATCAAATATATTTATGGAATCTGGCAATGCAATGTCGTGCCATATAATCCTGAAACACGAGAGGGTGGATTGCTTGCAGATTACATGAATAGATTTTTTTAAATCAAGCAAGAATCTTCAGGTTGGCCAACCGAGTATATTGACGAGGCTATACTCTGTTCACCGAGAGAACGAATTCGGTCGCGCAAGTTTTTTTGAAAGAAGGCGTCGGCAAAATTTTTTTCATTTGGTCGACAGCCAATCACTGTTAAAGGAGAACACAATTTTTTTCAAAGAGACTGACCCAAGGCTTTTCCTAATTTTTTTTTAGCCTCACTGAGGGCCAGATGAGGGGACCGTACGTGACGGTTACAATAGGCCATAAATAATAAGGGACTTTCCAGCCAAATACTCACGCCTACGATTCCCCTCCTTTGACAAGCTGCGCGCACCGAACGAAATTTCGTCGTTTCAGAAATTCGTTCTCTCGGTGAACAGAGTATAGTAAACTTGCGTATTTAAATGAGCACTCGACCATCGAGGGTATTGATTCAGATCGTTCAAAGATCACTAAAAATCCTGGACTTCGCTCGGTTGCTAAACTATGCTTAAAATCATTTGGGGGAAGTTTGGTCAACGTGAAAATTTAATGCAGACAGCTTATATTGAAAGTTTAGAGGCACTAAATAGACTTTCCTTGAGTCCGGAAATAGAGGTGTTTGCCATAACACCGATCAACGATGACCTCCTTTTTGTTTCATACAAATACTCGACAGAGGCTTGTAAATCCTCGCCAAACATAAATGTCGTCATCGCAGTCTATACAACAGCCCAGGCTCGTTTAGTCTTGTACGACTACCTGTCGCAGTTGGGTCGTAGGGTATTGTACTACGACACTGACTCCTGCATTTATGTACGACGAAACGAGCCTGGCGAGTATAATCCTCCTCATGGTCGTCTCTTTCGACGAGCTAGAAGGAGAGTACGGCGAGGGAAGTTTCATAAAGACCTTTGTTTCCGAAGGTCCTAAATTTTACGCCTACCAAGTTGTTGATGCAAACGGTCAAATCCACACACAATGCAAAGTGAAGGGGATCACAGTCAATTATAAAAACTCTAAATATGTGAATTTTAACACCATCCGTGAAATGATTGTTGATAGAACAGTAGATTCAATCAAATTAAATTTTAGAGCCATTAGACGCACAGCCTTTCACGATGTCATTACATTAACTGAAAGTAAAACAGTTAAACCGATATGCAATAAAAGACGATTCATCGAAAATTTTGACTCACTCCCCTACGGTTACAGGAAATCGCTTTAATTCTTATTATTATACTATGACTCTCTCTCTCGCACACACACGTAGAGCGGTATGATGCATTTTGAAGAGTTTTAGTATTTTCTATAATTTCTGCTAACGCGGAGTCACTTTGTGTTTGATTTCTTGTTACGCGTTTTTCAAGGTTTGTGTTTAAACTTGGGGCGAACATTTATAGTTTTTCATTCCTTGATTTGAGGAACAGTTTTGACACTTTTTGGGTTAAATATTCGCGCACGTATCATAAATTATAAATATGGACACATACATGTAAATATAGCAGACAGGAGAAAATCATTGACAGGTTAATATCAGAGAAATAAATATCATGGACTGGTTCATATCACAGAAAAATAAATATTATAGACACACCGACGTAAAAACTATTTTTTCTGACTTAGGGGGCCTTAAGGGGTCATTCTACTATCTCACTTTTGAAAAATCGATTTTTTTTGCATTTTACGACAGGTTGTATATTCAGAAATATCATATCAAAATTTCACACAGAAATTTAGTGTCTTTCTATACTTTTGAGAGCTTGGAACAAAAGCGCGTAGAGAACTGAGCGCTTGAGTAGAGCATCCGAACGTGGCTGCTTGTGTTTTAGCGGTGGCAATTGTTTTCGATGCATATCTGGAATTATTGCTGTTTATTTTTAAATGTGTATATGTGAAGAAAATATTGCACTTCTAAGAATTTATACTGCTATGAGTGTAGGACAGCTGAAACAGATGTAATTCTAGCTCAGTATAGTTTTAAATTTAGGCTTGTAAACATGGTATAGCGTTGTTTCATTTTGTACATATTTCGCAGTTTTGTTTAGTCAAAATCTTAGATATAAAGTGAAAGAGATGATCAAATCAGGAGGATTCATTTGAACAAGCAGAAGGAATATTATATGGAACAGGGATCGCTGATTAAGCGTAAGTAACTTTTTCTCACAATTTTTATGATTCGAAAACTTTAAACGCGTTTTTCTCAAAACAACGTTTTTGTGCTCTGCGCGCACGATTTCTCAAAAAGTTTTCAAACGATTACTTTCAAATTTTCTACGTTCATTGTAAACATGAATATCTTCGTCACTTCAGAGCTATGGTCATACTGATGAAGAAAATTTCTGATTTATTTGTGTCAGATGATGCTGACTGGAGATATCGTGCGCGCAGTGAGCATGCCTTTTTTTAGACACTTTGTTTATTGTTGAATAATACTTAAAATAAATAATAATTTCATCATAAAAAAAATTATTTTTGTAAGCTTTGAGACACGCATAAATAAATGCTGAAAATTTTATTTCATTATATAGAGTAGTTGTTGAGGAAAAAATTCTTGAAAATCACCTTTTTGCCGAGATAGTAGAATGAACCCTTAAAACGTCGAGATTTGATGGAATCTACAGAAGTAATTTTTCACATAAAATCAATACCTTCTCATTATGATGCGAATAATGTAACAATTAATTATTTTTTGTGCGATCAAAATCTGAATTTTCGATTTTTTCAAGAAAATTCAAAAAGTTGTCATGACGTTCTTTTAGGGCTTTCAAAAACTAACGTTTTTCGTTTTATGACTTTTTTTCACATCGTGCTTTGTTTTGCAAAAATGGTCTACAAAATTTTGAAAATGCTCTCAATTTTTGAATTTCTATCCAAAATAGCTGGTTAACGAACTCGATCTTTCTTTTTGGCCCCTTAAACTGTGTGCCAAAGCACAATCCAATCAGATTAGTCTTTCAAAAGTTATACGGTATACAGACGACGGCGACAACGACAACGAAGACGACAGACAGACAGACACCGACGTAAAAACTATTTTTTCTGACTCAGGGGTGCTTAAAAACGTCGACATTATGAAGGGTCGGGGAACAAAAGGGCCTAACCCCGTTTCTCCAAATTTTTCAGAACGCCAGAAAAACGTTTGTATTTTGCGAGATTGCCGGAAAAAATATATTGGATATAATGTGATCGATAATCTCCACTCTTGAACGTTGTTATTTCAAATTTCATGCGAATCCGTCAAACGGTTTTCGATTTATGAGACGCCAAAGTTAAGCACGGGCCTAACCCGAGGGGGTACAGGCGAACAAAAGGGCCTAACCCCGAGCAGCAAGCATTCACTCGGCTTATTGCCACCTGGTCTGCGGTGCAATTCTATGAATAAATACTAGCAAATGCAATAATAATTTTTCAATGAATATGTTAGCTATGTTGTGAACAATTCATTATTTATTTTCTAGTACATTTTTCTGAACCTGATCTATTATATTGATACTTTATTTTCGTTATATTATTATTGATTTTGCTATCGTTTATTGTTATTGCTGTTGAAAATGATAATGATTTTTATGACTAAGGTTCAGATATTAGGTAAGCAATGAATTTGCGCTATTTCTATACTGATAAAAATAATTGAATTGGACAGGAAGATTTTTCCCTTTGCCGTCACGTACTCCAAGCCCTGACGCCACATCTCGCGACGCTTGGCTTGCTTCCGCAGCATATTCCACCAATTTATCATCTACAAAAAATATCAAAATGACCGTGAGACTTTACTCAATAAACGCCCGTTTGAAATTTTCCAAAATTGTATCAGTAAAAAAAAATGAGAAACAAAAACCCAAACAATGTTTACTTACCTTTTTCTCCTTGTCGACCAACACGTACAATATATGATGTAAAATCGATAATATCGACCTCGATTAGTTTCTCCAAAGCCTTTGATACAACCTAGTCACGCTACATGGCAACACATACCTATAAAGTGGCAATAGACCTAGACGAACCGAATGCATAAATCGTGTTTACATAAGGCGCAATGTGGGGTTAGGCCCTTTTGTTCGCTCAGTACCCCTTGGGTTTGGACCTTGACTGACTTTGATGAATTTTTACAAAATGAAAAAAAAATTTATAATTTTTTTGGTTCACATCCTCGAAACGGCGTTTGGTTGAGGAGTCCAAAAATGTGTAAAATTCAATTTCGAAAAATGTGTGGAATATGCCCTTTTGTTCCCCGAACCTTCATTTGATGGAATCCACGAAAGTTATTTTTCACATAAAATCAATACCTTGTCATTGTGATGAGAAGGTAAAAAAAGAATATCATATAAAAGTGACAGATTGAAGTAATTCGAAGCTTGTTGAGTTCCAGTGCTTTCTTTTAATTGTCAAATTAAAGAAATTTTTTTTTAATTTCTAAAAAAAATTGTACAGTTATCTCAGTTTTTGATAGTTTATAGTTTTCTCATTGCAAATGTATCAAAACAAATTTTGAATAGACTCAAAGGTAATTTGAGGCGAGTTTTGGAAATAATGCCATGCTACAAAGCGCAGGCAGGATACTCTGCTACAAAGCACAATCAGGATAGGTAGTTTTTGACAGGTAGTTTTAGGAGGATTTTTTGGAAATAATTCTCTGCTACGTCGCACAGGCAGGATACTCTGCTACAATGCACACGAGCATATGTAATTTATATAGGTTGTTGTACATAAATTGTGGAATTAATGGATGGGAACAGTTTTGAATCGTTTTAGATTTGAATTTGATTTTACGTCAAATAGAAAAAAATTAAATTTATTTTTCAAGGCCACTGCATCGCAAATATATGAGATATTTTACGTCCTATGAGAGGTAACTTACCTTATATTTTATTTAATTAAAGATGGTTTCTCGTTTTAGATTCTAATTAAATATGAACTAGAAAACTGGGATGAGGATAACTACCAAAACTACAAGAAATAAATCAATTATTCAAGAACCCAAGTTTTACAAGGTAAATTGAGATTTATTTAAACAATTACAAATGGATTGAAAAATTGAAATTAAAATATACAAAGTTAAAATTGAATGATTGGATAAGAAAACGTTATAATATAGCTGGATGTTATTTCTTCACAAAGCTCCGCATTAACTCTCTTGTTTGGTTTTAGTCCACCTTAAAAAGGGATTGTATTCGACTCGAGTAGAACGTGCCTCTGCTATCTACTTTCGAGACCCTAGGCGTGACACTGCAGCGGCTGGGTGATGCTGAAAATATTGGTCAGTGGGTTGAGATGACAGGTCAACCCTTTTGCCTGTGTTCTTTCTTCCGTTTGTGATAAGTGTCGTTTTATTTTTCGATGTAACTGAGATTTTATAACTTCTGCGCAGATGCTGACTTTCGAAAGGTTTAGATATACTGAGATTTGTGAATGTATTGTGTTGACGGGCCGTCTCTTGGGTCCGGAGTTAAGTATCGATGCTTCTTCCATAGGCAAGCTTATAATCTGGGCGTTGGCTGGAGATACTGAAGGCTGACAAAGACTGGTGAACTTTTAACTGAATCTTGACTGGATACTAACTTGAACTTGATATTAACTTGAACTTGATATTAACTTTAACTGGAAAAAGTCGGTTATTGTCACGAAAAACTGCTACCAGATGCGTATAGGACCTGCATTTCTATATGGATCTATATGGAATTACCTACAGCCGCCGAGGGTATTTCTATGTGTTTCTGGTGGCATTTCCGCTTAGTTTTGGAGAATGCCTATTTGGCCCTTATAGACCCCTGGGTCTTGTAACGAAGTTTAGGAGAAAACTCGGAAAGATGTAAAGCAACTTTCCGGGGTTTCGCCGAAGCCGCACCTGATCTCCGAAGGGGAGGAAAGGACGGCTTGCTTAAGGTAATTTTTAAAGCAAACTCACCGCCCAGCCCAACATAGAAGGCTGTCACTAGGTGACACGAGCAGCGGAGTGAGAGAGAAGGGGAATTGAAAACATATATAGCTGACAGAAAACACGGGCACGAACAGCGAAACTCTTTTTCTTTTGCTTTGCTTTTGCTAATGATAAGTTTTCCCGGTGGTTGCCTGGCTCTTGCTTCCTGGAGAAAAGAAATAATGTCCAGGAATCGAGGTAGATTCCCAAAAATTGGAGCATTGAGACAAATGGCTCAAATAGTAAATGCGATTTAAAGAGAAATTGGATATTTTGGTAATTAGTTCTGAAATTCTGTGTTGGGTTAAGGAACTTACAAGCATTTTCGCGATTTTCAGCCGTTTTTTTTCTAGGAACTTGGAGAAATTCTCGGAACTTTTCGGTAATGTTTCGAAATTTGAAAGGAATTTTTGGAACTTTTCGATGATTCTTCGGAATTAAAAAAAAAAATTTTTTAGGATTTGCGGGATTGAAAAAAGGTTTTTTTTTTTACTAAACCTTTCAATAGTTTCGTCGATTTTATTAGAATTTTTGGGCATTTTCGATAGATAACTCCTGGGGCTAGTGAGAATTGTTCAAACTTTTCGGTAATTTAGTGAAAATACGTGGATTTTGAAAATTTTTCGAGAAAATTGAAGAATTTAAGTGAGTCTTCGAGATTTTTGAAGAAATCATAGTAGATAAGGGCATTACTCGCGAACATAGAGAAAGTACGGAAAAATTTACGGAGAGTCCGCACCCATATCGAAATTTTTCGAGGTGTTTTAGTTTTTTTTAGAATAGAACTGGACATACGATAGGGTAATGGACCCGTGCGACCCAATGGAGGGAGAGTCAGGGCAGGGTGACAATCGGGAGAACCCCGGTTTACCGGGTAGTCCGGGTCTCAGCGAAACACAGTCCGTAGCCGGAGCCGCGGTAGAAGGGCCGATCCAAGGGCAGCATAGGCAATCTAGGGCCAGTCTAGGGACGATAATGGCCCAACTACCGAGTTGGGTCAATGACCTATCAGGGGAGGCTCTTAGGGCAATTGTAAGGGAATTGCGCCTAAACACGAACGGAGTAGACGAGGTACTGCGGGAGCGAATGGGAAGGTATTTCGCGAATCGGGGCGGTGACCAGGCGGTACCCTGGTACCCAGAGGACGACGACGATCCAGGGCAGGTACCACGGGATTTAGGGACCGACGACGACATAGTGGGTCCACCGGAAGGTACTCGACAACGGATCGGGTTTCACCAACCTTTTACGATGTTGGAAACGACGTTGGCTATCGCCAACCTACACCCCACCTCCCAGCAGAGACATGTGGAGGGGGGATGAGGGGACCATGGCACCACCTACTCAGGGAGTAACATAGATAGGTGAAAGCGCGAGAACCACCCGGGTTGAGGAAAACCGTTTCGCGAAAGTTAATACTAGGCCACGCGGAACAATAACTAGAGCCAGTGCGATAGACGAGCGAACCGACACGTCCCTACATGTAGCTCATTCAGTTTTCAGGGGAAGCGCGGTACCCCAACAGTACCAAGGGGCAATTAGGAGGACTGGGAGCCCCGGAAGGGCTCAGGGTTGGCCGAGACAGGACCGGGATTACCAAGCCTCGGTACCACTAAGCTGTAGTGTGACGACACCTTGGGCAAGTGGACCAACCGGTCAGACGGCATATTACCCACCGACTGTAAGTGCCCTAACGTGCGCTCCCCTAGTAACCACCTCGCAGCCGATTTTTACCACCGCGGTAATAAAAGACACGCGCCCGAACACATTAGGGGCAGAACCGAGAATTATGATAGGTACGGGACACCAGAATTTTTAGAGCCAAGTCACGTTTAACGCAGGCCGTACGACACAGGGTATGGGGGACATGAACCCGCGCGACGATACCAAGGCGCGAGTTTTAGTCATACCCAAGACACGAGAGGGCAGTACGCCCCCACGTCCGGACAGGGAAAAGGCGGACCGGATTGGGAGCCAGGGCGGCAGAATAGAGAGCAGAGCCGCGCCCCGCAGAACAGGTACTCCCACGGTTGGGAGCAAGAACCGGTATACGGGGGCTATGCGCAAAGACACTCGCTTGGGCCGAGAAGCCCGCGTGTATTTGTACCGGAAGCCACCACGAGTCACGGGTATGCTCAGGGATGGGGGCGAGGCCCCATGCGACCCCTCAGCAAACCAAGGGACGTGACAAGTATCGTGGAAGGGTGGAAGGTCAGTTTCAACGGACAAAAGGGCTCAAGTGTGGACAACTTCTTGTGGAGGGTCGAAGAGGGCAGAGCCGCCTCTTTCCTCACGGACGAGGAGTTGTTAGTCGCAATGCCCTTCCTCTTAAAAGACATTGCGTGGCACTGGTTCCGCCAGAACAGATTAAGATGGAACACGTGGGACCAGTGCAAGCGGCGTTTTCAAGACCGCTTTGGGGACGCTTTCTGCCAGGAATGGCTAGAAGAGCAGATCCTCTCACGCAGACAGGGCCAAGAGGAACCGGTAGCGGATTTCTTGACCTGCATGTATGGGCTCTACCAGCTCTCGACCAGGCCAATGGATCTCGAGGTCCAAATGAATCGAGTATACGCGAACCTCAGGTCCGACTTTAGGAGGGCCATCAGGCGTTACGAATTTACGGACTACAACGGTCTGGCGGTCCTGGCGGCGGAATACGAGCGCGTAATATCCACGATAGGTGAGGACATAGCCCCTCCGCCCCCTGAAAAGTCCCTTATCCCGGAATATGCCTACAAGGGGAAGGGCCTACAGTCGAAGAAAAACAATTCCGTGGCCGCTATCGCCCCGACTATAGTCGATAGCGACACCACGCAGAATCCGTCGGGGTTGGCGCAGTTGATTAAGGCCCTCATCGCGACAATAGAAAAAGACAAGCGCGGTCCAAAGGCAAACCCGGACAAAGACGAAGCCAAGAATAAGTCCAAGTTCGAGCGATCCACCAGACACAGTGATAGGAACCCCCGGAACCATAAGAACTCGGCAAAGTCGACCGACAGTAAATCGGAACAGTCTCAAAAAAGGGGCTCGGGGTCGTCCACTCCCAATAAATAGAGGGACGACTCGGAGATAGAATGTTGGAACTGCCGACAAAAGGGTCACTTCCAAATCGGTTGTACGAAAAACCGAAGACGCAATTATTGTCGTCGATGCGGCAAAGAGGAAGTGACCACTAAAGAGTGTGAACTGTCCGGGAAGTGTCCGGGAAACCGAAGAAGGGAGAAGGCGTAGGGGTCAACCCTTCTTCCTCCAGTCCTGGAACGACCCCACAGGACGACAGAGAATTACCGGAACAGAACAGGCCCGAGCCGACGGAACCGGCAGTAGTGGGGATAGATCATGAGCCGAATCCCGCTCCCATAGATATTCCGTCGCCCTCGGCAGACAAGATCCCGGTAACCCGTACGGTAGAAATGGAAGACACCATTGTTCTTAACACAAGAACGAGGGTTAGAGAACGACAGAACCCCTGGCAGGAGAACCAGGTAATACTGGCTCTTCTGATACCAAGCGAGCCACCAGTAGTTGATTGATCGCGGGGCATCCCGAACAGTCATGGGAGATATCGGCTTGGCGATAGCCGAACGGTACAAGGCAACATTGCACACGACACCGAACCAAGCGGTTATGACGGCCGACGGTACCGTCAGTCAAGTCCAGGCCACGTGTTACCTCCCTATCGAAATCGATCGTGTTTCGCGAATGATGAAAATCCATATTGTCCCAAGCATGGGAGAACAGGTATTCTTGGGTATGGATTTCATTCACACATTCGGAATTGTACATGATAGCAGTAAAAGAGCCTGGTATATGGCGGACTATCCGGAATTGGTCCACCACTATGCCGAGGAGGGTTCTGAAATGGATGTGGGGAAGAGGGGCGAAAATCCGACAGCATTAGATCAGTGTTGCGGCCTCAGAGAGATAACAGCTGAGGAGCGACAAGAACTGGACACGTTAGTTGCCGCGATTATTAAGCCCCCTCCTGAGGTACTTCCAGCGAACGATCGCATAACCCATAGCATAGACGTCGACAGTTCGTTGCGATGGTTACATAACCTCCACAATCCAACTGGTCGATTGGCGCGATGGGCACTTGACCTCCTTGAATACGATTTTGAGGTCGTACACCGGAAAGGAGCTTTGCACCACGTGCATGACGCCCTTTCTCGGATGTATGAGGAGGAGGTAGCAATCCCCATATCTGCCATGGAGCCGGTGGAGGACGAGTGGTATCGTAGACGACTGCGCGAGGTGGAAGAAACCCCAAGAAAATTCCATGGGTGGAAAATTGTGGATGGAATGTTGTATCGGTACCGTCCAAATCCGCTGATGGACCCGGTAATTGAAGACCTAGAGGCGTGGAAGTTGGTAGTACCAGCCGAAAGAAGACAAGAAGTCTTCAACGAGGTACACAACGATCCGCAGGCCGCACATCTGGGAATTGATAAGACATACCGGAGAGCCTCGGTACAGTATTACTGGCGAGGCATGTATCGCGACATTTCCCTGTGGGTGCGCTCTTGCGACACCTGCCAGAGAATTAAGGCTGATCAAAGACCTGCAGCGGGCCTGATGGGTCGCAGGGTAGTGCAACAACCGTGGAACGTAGTGGCCACTGACGTGATGGGTCCTTGGCCCAAGACAGCGTTAGAATTCGAGTACTTGGTGGTATTGGAAGACCTGTACACGAAATGGGTTGAATTGTCGCCCATGAGAAAAGCTAATGCCGAGACCATTATCAAAGCTTTTGAGGATCATATTCTGAACCGGGGGGGGGGGCACCGGAGGTGCTGGTGTCGGATAACGGGACAGAATATGTCAACCAAGCGTTTCAAGGGTTGACAGAGACCTACGGAATCCGACACTCGTTCACTCCGGTGTACCATCCACAGGCTGACCCTGTGGAGCGGGTGAATCAGGTCCTCAAAACCATGATCTCAGCATACGTAGCCCAAGACCATCGGCAGTCGGAAGCATACCTTAAGGATTTTAGGTTCGCCTACAACACGGCCGTGCACAGCACCACGGGGGTCAGCCCGGCCTACTTGAATCTTGGTAGGGAACCAAAACCTTATAATAGCCTACGCCTAAGAGTGCAAGAACCACCAGAATTACCCGCACCAGAACATGAGGAGTGGAGGCAAAGAATGGTGAAACTGAAAGAGCTCCAAGATCTGGTTTCCTTACACCATGAAAATGCGTTCGACCGCCAAAAGGTAAACTACGACAAAAGGCGGCGACACGCGGTGTTTAGGGAGGGATACAGGGTCATGCGCAAAGCCCAGGTGACATCATCAGCCCAAAAGGGCGTGACGAGAGGTTTCGGAGGGAAAAAGCAGGGACCGTAAGTCATAGTCCGAGTGCTAGGTCCATCGGTATATGAGTTGGGAACTGAGGACGAACAATTAGTAGGAAAGTTCCCAGTAAAACTGCTAGTTCCCTACCACGATGAGGGACCGCCTAGAGAGGGGGGGGGGGGGAGTAGGGAAAAATTGTCAACCCTTTCTGGTAGTTCCCCACTAATCCTTGCATGCCCGGGATACTGTAGAAATGTGTTAGCTTCGCAAGCATGAATTTTGGGGCCCCAAAAGGGGTATTTAGAGATTTAAGAGACAAGAAGCAGGAGCCACGCGACCGGGAGAACCCGGTATGGGAGCCCGAAAAGGGACAGGTACGACTAAAAGTTTTTTTTTTTTTCCTTTTCTCTTGAGACGATAAAGAGGCAAAGCGCCGACACACGAGCTGGGAACGCTGGCAGAGTGGTAGAGAGGCAACCACAGCGCGAGTAAATACAGCCGGTGGGCTTCGGCTAGGCCCAGGGGAGTTGTAACAAAGTTTAGGAGAAAACTCGGAAAGATGTAAAGCAACTTTCCGGGGTTTCGCCAGAGCCGTACCTGATCTCCGAAGAGGAGGAAAGGACGGCTTGCTTAAGGTAATTTTTAAAGCAAACTCACCGCCCATCCAGGACAGCAAGTCTAAAATAGAGTTAGACTTACCGATTTTTAATGGTTGTAGGCAACATGGTTAATAATAAGTTAAGTTTGGCCTATTTCCTTCCCATTCTCTCCGGCTATGTAGTAACAATACTCAGTGACCACTGAGTATTTCCGACAAAAACATGTATCGGGTCGGTGTCAGAGCGGAACACTTTTGACAGCTCTTAAACAACGAGCAGACAGTTCAAAGCAGCGACAACCGACCGTAAACCATGGAAGCAGTACGAGAGGATGGGGACAAAACCAACACGGCGCAGCAGTCCCGCGCAAGTACCCGGAGTATGGCAACGTCCATACCCACTGTATCCAGCGACCACTCTCCACCGGATGGGTTCCGGAGCGACCGGTGCAGAGGACTTGTAGCTGAGGTCGTTTGTATGGGTTTCTGGTGAAATTTTCACTTTGTTCTGGGGAGTGCCTCATTGGCCCTTATAGACCCCTGGGTTTATATGGATCTATGCGGAATTATTAACAGGCGCTGAGCTGGTTTCTATGAGTTTCTGGTGGTATTTTTACTTGATTTTAGAGAATAGATTATTAGTCCTTATAGACTCTAGGGTCTATATGGATCTATACGGAATTACCATAGGTACCTGAGCTGGTTTCTATGAGTTTCTGGTGGTATTTTTACTTGATTTGAGGGAATGCCTTATTGGTCCTCATAGACCCTAGGGTCTATATGAATCTATACGGAATTACCATAGGTAGCTGAGCTGGATTCTATGGGTTTTTAGTGGTGTTTTCACTTTGTTTTGGAGATTGCCTCATTGGCCCTTATAGACCTGTAAATATATGGATCTATACGGAATTACTAACAGCCACTGAGCTGGTTTTTATGAGTTTCTGGTGGTATTTTCACTTCATTTCAGGGAATGCCTTATTGGCCCCCATAGACCCTAGGGTCTATATGGGTATATACGGAATTACCATTAGTAGGTGAGGTGGTTTCTATGGGTTTCTGGTGGTATTTTCACTTTATTCTGGGGAGTGCCTCATTGGCCCTTATAGACCCCTGGGTTTATATAGATCTATACGGAATTACTAACAGCCTCTGAGCTGGTTTCTGTGAGTTTCTGGTGGTATTTTTACTTGATTTCAGGGAATATCTTATTGGTCCTCATAGACCCTAGGGTCTATATGGATCTATACGGAATTAGCATAAGTACCTGAGCTGGTTTCTATAGGATTCTGGTGGTATTTTCACTTTGTTTTGGGGAGTGCCTCATTAGTCCTTATAGACCCCTGGGTCTATATGGATCTATACGAAATTACTAACCGCCGCTGAGCTGGTTTCTATGAGTTGCTGGTAGTATTTTTACTTGATTTGAGGACATGTCTTATTGGCCCCCATAGACCCTAGGGTCTGTATGGGTCTATACGGAATTACCATTAGTATTTAAGGTGGTTTCTATGGGTTTCTAGTTGTATTTTCACTTAGTTTTGGATATTGCCTCATTGGCCCTTATAGACCCGTGAGTCTATATGGATCTATACGGAATTACTAGTAGCCACTGAGCTGGTTTCTATGAGTTTCTGATGGTATTTTTACTTGATTTGAGGGAATGCCTTATTCGTCCCCATAGACCCTAGGGTCTATACGGAATTACCATTAGTAGCTGAGGTGGTTTTATGGGTTTCTGGTGGTATTTTCACTTTGTTTTGGGGAGTGCCTTATTGGCCCTTATAGACCCCTGGGTTTATATGGATCTATACGGAATTACTAACAGCCGCTGAGCTGGTTTCTATGAGTTTCTGGTGGTATTTTCACTTGATTCGAGGGAATGCCTTATTGGTCCTCATAGACCCTAGGGTCTATATGGATCTATACGGTACCATAGGTAGCTGAGCTGATTTCTATGGGTTTCTGGTTGTATTTCACTTGATTTGAGGTAATGCCTTATTGGTCCTCATAGACCCTAGGGTTTATATGGATCTATACGGAATTACCATAATTAGCTGAGCTGGTTCCTATGGGTTTCTGGTGGTATTTTCACTCGATTTGAGGAAATGCCTTATTGGCCCTTATGGACACCTGGGTCTATATAGAACTACCAATAGTAGTTGAGGTGCTTTCTATGAGTTTTTGATGGTATTTTCACATAGTTTTGGAGAGTGCCTCATTGAGCCTTCTAGACCCCTGGGTCAATATGGATCTATATGCTATTACGATACTCACGGGGCTGGTTTCAATGAGTTTTTGTTAGTATTTTCACTTAGTTTTCGGATATGCCTCAGTGGCCCTCACAGACCCTCCGGTCTATATGTATCTATGGGGAATTACCAACAATCGCTAAGCTAGTTTCAGTGATTTTCTGGTAGTACTTTTACTTGATTTAAGGGAATGCCTTATTGGTTGATTTATAAGAAATGTTTACTTAGAATATTTGATGGAACGAATATTGTAAAGAATATGTAGTTGAAAAGAGATTGAATAAATTATATCATGAAATGTTAAAAGAATAAAATGGCTGGAAAAAACGTTGCAAAATATTTGGAGCATTTTGGCCGGTTAGGAAATTCTTTCGAAAATGTTGTTGTCTAGAAGGCTATCAATTTTGGCAATCAACCATAAGTAATTTTTTTAATGCGTCCTATTTACTTTGGACAAGCTGCCAGTAGATTAAATAAAAATATTCAAATTTAAAAATGATATAACGGTATTACGACTGGAAGAACATTTTATACTTTATTTTCTTTAAACTGATGAGTCTGAACAACAATTATTTAAACCGTAGCTTATTAAGCAGCAGATCACATTCATCTTTCTTTTAGGAGACTGAAACAAAAATTATTCAAACCATAACTATTTTGCACATTATGGTGGGTCGAAAATAAATACTTTTGGAATTTGAAATCGCTACAACGCGGAAAAGTAGCGTATTGGGGTTATAAAAAAGTATAATTAATTTGGAATTGATCGGCATGCAGCTTGGTTACCCGCGCTCAAAAAAAGGTTTAAAAAGTTTATTGTTTGCAGAGTTTTGAAATTTTATTGAGTTTCAATTTTTTTTTACATACCTGGAGGTCAAAAAAGTCTTCTCAATTTTTTTTCGGATTTTAATCTATCATTTTCTGAGAGATAATTCCTATTTAATTTACAATTGTTTTCGTAAATTCTTTTTAACACGTTTGCAAATAGGAGGAGAATTATTTGAGGTACATGAAAACTTTTTAGTAACTAAAATGCATTATAAAAAAATCCCCAAGACCCGGGAATCGATATTGGCGATACAGCGAATTTTTTAAATTTTGATTTTGGTATTTCGTGAACTTATCTTTATAACTTGTAGTTTAAACATTTTTGTGAATGTGTGGATTTTTTAAACATAGAAATACGCTAGAAAAGAAATCGACATGACCCAGGAATCGAAATTGGAATGACAGCAGATTTTCTTATTTCGAAATTTTGTATCTAACAGAATTAATTTTTTTTATTCATAAGTTTGACATGTTTTGAAACTGCATGGAAACAGGAAAAAATGGGTGAAATTGCATGTACAAAAAACGATACCTTCTTTCAGTTCGAAAAAGAATTGCATCTAAGGAAATCAGGTTCACAGGTAACTTTTTAAATTCAATAAACACCGATTCAGCATTTTTGAAAGTTGCTGTTTTCAATTAAGATTCCTGGATCCTGTCGACTTTTTCTCTAGTGTATTTCTAGGCTTAAAAATTCCACAGAAGCTCGAAAAATGTTAAACGTATAAATAAAAAAAATTAATTCTGTTAGATACAAAATTCCGAAATAAGAAAATTTGCTGTCATTCCAATTTCGATTCCTGGGTCTTGTGGATTTTTTTAGGGTATTTCTATGTTTAAAAAACCCACAAATGCTCACCAAAATGCTTAAACTACAAGTTAAAAAGATAAGTTCATGAAATACCAAAATTTAAAAATTCGCTCTATTGCCAATTTCGATTCCTGGGTCTTGTCGATATTTCCAGTGTATTTCTATGTTTAAAAAACCCACACATGCCCACAGAAATGTTTCAACTACATGTTATGAAGATAAGTTCATAAAATACCAAAATCAAAAATTTAAAAATTCGCTGTTTTGCCAAAATCGATTCCTGGGTCTTGTGGATTTGTTTTTCTAGTGTATTTCTATGTTTAAAAAACCCACACATGCTCACAAAAATGTTTCAAACTACATGTGATGAAGATAAGTTAACAAAATACCAAAATCAAAAATTTTTAAATTCGCTGTATTGCCAATTTCAATTCCTGGTTCTTGGGGATTTTTTTTCTAATTAATTTTTGTCACTGAGAAGTTTTCATGCACCTCAAATAATTCTCCTCCTATTTGCAAACGTGGTAAAAAAAATTTCCGAAAACAATGGTAAATTAAATAGGAATTATCTCTCAGAAAATGATAGATTAAAATCCGAAAAAAATTGAGAAGACTTTTTTGACCTCGAGGTATATAAAAAAAAATTAAAGCTCAATACAATTTTAACACTCTGCAAACAAAAAATTTTTGAAACCTTTTTTTCGAGCGCGGGTAACCAAGCTGCATGTCGATTGTTTCCAAATTAATTATACTTTTTTAGGACCCCAATACGCTACTTTTCCGCGTTGTAGCAATTTAAAATTCCAAAAGTATTTATTTTCGACCCACCCTATTGCACATATTTCTAAAACTAATACAACACTTATGAGTAACTTATTGCGCTGAGTGGTTTTGGAATTAATTTTTCCAAGGTTTGAAAAATTACAATCGCTTTGAAGCTGAGCACGTTTAACACTTAATAAGACGTACGTTTAACAATATGGGAAAAAGTAATTCAAGTTTTATGAGGAAAAACTACATCTAATTCAACTTGTAATGGAATTAAATTTGTAGGTTTTTTGAATCATCCAATTTAAATGACACCGATTACAAATTACTCGTATGTAATTTATATTTTTTGATAAATATACAAGTTTCAATTAGTAATTAATTTTGAGTACCCATCCAATGTCTTTTTTGTGACTTCTGCTTTACTTTAAGCATCAATCTATAGTAAGAGCTTTCGAGGGGATAAATGGACCAGAGAGGTGTTGCGGGGAGGGTTCGAGGTGAGAAATGGGTGCAGTGGGGGGTGTAATGTGGGTGCAGAGTGCAGTGCTACGTTACATAGGGGTAAGCAGTACACTTGCATCGTACGTGAGGGTGCGTGGAGAGGAGATGAGAGGAGAGGAGAGGAGAGGAGAGGAGAGGAGAGGAGAGGAGAGGA
>CAKNYM010053938.1:253619-266367 GCA_932195095.1 Andricus curvator | reverse complement strand
GGAGAGGAGAGGAGAGGAGAGGAGAGGAGAGGAGAGGAGAGGAGAGGGGACGAGTAAGGAGGGAAGTGATATGAGAGAAGAGGAAAGTGGCGAGGAGTGGACGGAAAAGGATGGATGGGGAGGAGAGGGTTGAGAAGGATGAATAAAGGAAGCAGGGGTTAAGAGAGGTGAGATGTTCAGGTAGGGGAGTGGTAAAGGATGGGTAGGAAGGTGGGGAGAAGGGGACGCTCTAGGAGAGAATTTAGGAGATAGGAGGAAGGATGAAGGGTGAGAAGGTTGGGAGAGAAGGCACATTACGGGAGGAAAGTGGCGATTACAGGAAAGGGGAGGAAAGGAGAAAATGGATGGGGCAAAGACAGTAGAGAGGTCACAGGAATACACAGTACACTTAAATGGTGAGTGAGGGTGCGTAGAGAGGAGAGGCGTGGAAAGGACGATAGGAAAGCGAACAAGTGAGCAGAAAACTGATATGAGAGAAGTTGCAAAGAGAGGACAAGAAAGGATAGATGGGAAAGAGAAGGGGGATTAGGAAGAATGTAGGGCGACAGGGGTTGGGAGAACAGGGACATTTTGAGAGGAGAGTGATGATGACAGGAAAAAAGAGGAGAGAGGATGGGTGGGGAAGGGACGTTAGAGGAAAGAAATCACAAGGCTATGCAGGACACTACGTAAGGGTGCACAGGAAGGACAGGTGTGATAAGTAGGAGATGAAAGGAAGTGACCGAGAAGAAATGAAAGTGGCGCGAAGAGGACCGAAAACGAGAGATAGGGAGGAGAGGGTGAGGAGGAAGAATAGGAGGCGACAGGGGATAAGAGAGGTGGTACTTTCAGGTAGGGGAGTAGGATAGGATGAGTATAGAGATGAATGGTGAGGAGGGGATGCTCGAGGAGATAATTTGCAAGAGAGAAGAAAGGATGGAGGGTGACAGGGGTCGGGAGAGGAGTGATGCGGAAGGGACGGTAGATGAGAGAAGTAACGTTAGTGGATTTTGAGTGGGTGTTAATGAGGGGAGGAGAGAGAATTTGGGAGGGAGAGGAAGGTATCGTAGAAGTCAACTGCGCACCCTTACACCCCTCCCTGAACATCCCACCTCTCTTAACCCAGGGCACTCTAAAGTCTTCCCCTACACCCCTCACCACCCTATCCATCCTTACCTGTTCTCTCCACCCCACTCCCCTCATCTCCCGTATCACTTCCCTCCTTACTTGTCGCCTTTCCTCTCCTCTCCTTTCTGCCATCCTCATGTACCGTGCAAGTCTACTGCGTACCCTTATGTATCGCAGCACTGTAATTTGCACCCGCCCTCCCCCCCACTGCACCAATCTCTCACTCCTGTCCCTCCCCGCAACGCCTCTCTGATCCACTTATCTCCTTTAAAGCCCTGATGGCCGATTGATGCTCAAAGTAAGGCAGAAGTTACGAAAATTAAATTGGCTGCATAATTCAAATTAATCACTAATTGGAAATATAAATCACATACAAGTAATTTGTCATTTGGGTAATTTACATTGCACCACATGTTATTGCTCTCAATTATAATTCAGTTAGGTGGTTGTAAGCCGTTGAGGGCGCTGTCGATCAAAATGACCTTTTGCCTATAAATTTGTTAAGCATTGTGCATACACAATCCTATTGGGCATACACTATCTGCAATAAAATATTTAAATCTATATATTAATCTAATAAAAATGTTATCACCGTCTTCGACGTTTTCCTTGTCGCGCTTATCATTATCAGTCTTGGACTCACTTCCGCTGCTGCTGCCTTCATTAGAGGAATTTATTTCGTTGTCTTCCTCAGCTTCCAAAACAATTTCTTGACCGCTCTCCTTTTGATTAGTGAGAGCACCTGCACCTTCCGAACAGTTGCCCACAGGGATTTCGTGGTCGCAAGTTGAATTTTCAACCAAACCGTTGAAATTTTAAGTTAAAAAGCCAAATTTTTGCAAGGCAATTGAATATGATTTTTTGACAAAAAACATGGACTAACTATTAAAAAACGCGAATTTTCAATAAAAAAGTTGAATTTTAAACCAACATATATGACTTTTCAACAAAATAGTTGAATTTTCAATAAAATAAGCTGGGCAATTATGAGAATTTCGTTTGAAATCAATAACGTTACATTTACCTGGAATCTCAAGCACATTCTGATTGTATTATTCTTACACTGCTTAGAAATTATAAATTTAAAATCCAATAATCGAAATTATCAAATGTGTTAATGTAAAGTGAAAATTAATTTATGTATTATAGCTTAAAAAGATTGCTTGCTTTTTTCCTTACTTCATTTTTATAATGCACTGACCAATAGATATAGCATTTTTCTGATTTGAAGAAAATGTAATGCAAGCTATTGAATTAAAATAAAATTCGTCTCATTAACCAGGTTACTTTGGGCATTTGGTCGTTAGTGCATGCACAAGTCTAAATGCCACGTTGGATTCAGGGAATTAGATTATAGACCAATAAGCCAATAATACCAATTGCATGGAACGATACTTTATTTCTTTAGTAACTTGAAACAAAATATTTTTCACCGTAAATGTATTTAGATTTTATTTTACAAAAGCTGTACAAATGATTAATAAAATTGTGAGAAAAAAAATCATCGACTTCATTATTTGATTGAATAGCGATCGCTTTAATTGAATGGCGATTGAAGAATAGCAATGGGACTAGGCCACTTCTTAATTCTTGTTTCTAGTGAACAAAGTGTTCTTTTCGTGGAAAAAAATGGAAATTAAGACAATGTTACTCATTTCATATTTCAAAACAGTTTTTGAAGCGATTTCTATGAATAATAAAGAGAAAACATAAATTATTTAAACGTGATCCAATAATCTTGGTAAAATGAAATATAAGATCTGAATGTGAATAAAAAGTTAAATATGATCCTTTTTATTTCGGAAAACAAAATGAATAATATTGATAATGAAATACAAAAAGAATTTGATGCTAAAAAAATTTACATATAATAATAAGTTAAGAACATAAAAAACAATTTATTCAATTAGTAACATATTTGGAAAATTATATTTTTCAGAGGAACAAATTATTTATTGAACATGTTTGGAAAACTGTTTTGAAATATTAAATATTATTATTGAATTATTTTAAAATTAATATTATTAGTCCTAAATAAATATTGAGTACTAGTTAAAATCTGAAATATGGAGAGATATACACAGGGAAAATATGTAGAAAACTAATAATAGATTTAATGCCTTCACGATGATTCATTATAATAAATATAGAATTTAAAGCTTTTTCGGGTTTTAATCGTGTGCGAAACTACGGCAAACGTCGGCAAGATTCATAGTTTCGTACACGACTGAAACCCGATGAAGCTTTAAATTTTATACTTATTATGTAGTAAACTAGTTTGCAGAAAATGTTTAAAGTATGCGCAAATTTTTTAACCAGTATAGGGCAGTCACTGAGCCGAATGGAGTTTTCATACCTCTGCTTGCCGGCAGTGGCAGGCAGTCTGTCTGCAGAAAGTCCATAAGTGTGAAAGAGACGGACCATTCTCTATCTCTTTCATTCTTGTGGTCTTTCCGCAGACAGGCTGCCTGCCACTGCCGGCAATCGAGGTATGAAAAGACCACGTAAAGTCTAGTTTGCAACATTGTAGGATTATATTTAGCGTATTGAGAAATATGTGCTGTAAATTTCATGATCACACAGCAAATGGTGTGTTTTATTTATATATTTCAGGTTAAGCGATCGGAGCTAGCTGACAAACGTTTTTGTCAGCTAGCTCCGATCGGCTTTGCAAAAGGGATTGGAACCTAAACATATATGCCTTATCGGGGATGCAAAAAATAACAGAAACTGCATTCATAGGTATTGAAATTTCTAATACCTTTGAATGCAAGCTACTGAATGAAAAAGGAATAGAATAATTAATATACTTACCATGAACCAAGAAAACGTACGCTTCGATCGACGTCCCGTCGCCCTACCGAAAATCTAGACGATTTCTAGATGAGATCGTCTAGGAACGCATCATCTAGAATTGACCCCTTTTTAGATGATACTAGACGAATGCTAGACTCAAAAGGGTCGCAGGTAAAACTTACTAGACGCCGCCAGATGAACTCTAGACGAAACCTAGACAAGGCGACCGTCATAAAATTGCCCTAGACGTTCTCTAGAGGAGCAGAGTCTAGAAAGTATCTAGAAATAATCTAAAGTTCCGGTAGGGCGAGGCCGACAACGTTGTAATATTTCGATTTGTTGGGAGTTGTGACTGAATAATTTAGCACTTCACTAAAAAATACTTTTTTGGTCGCGCCGCGAATTTGCTCGTAACCGAAAACCATTTGACAAACAAATATAACAATATAACCTCGATCATACGAACGCACTCTCATACACGATTCGCGGGACGCGAGAGAAAGAAGCAGAACGAGAATCCCACCGGCCACCACGGATCACGCGCAGTAACAAAAGATATTTCACAGAATGACGTCGGCTGGGAAGATGGCCGCACACTGAGCGCCAAACAAAGCCATGGAGCAAATGGACCAGCGGCATAGCCAGGAATTTTTTTCGGGGTGGGGGGCTGACCATAGGGAAGGACAACGAAGGATATCCGAAAAATAAAATGACTCAATATTTTCTATAATACAATAAACATCGGTTTTAATATGCAATAAATTTATTGAATATTGAATAATATGTTACATATTTAAATTGTATACAAAAATATTTACATTATTTACATTTGTCTTATAATTTAAAAGGTGATTCTACGTTTCTTCTTGGCAAACATATCGAAAATCCGTTCTACAATAATGCATATTTCACGATGAATTGAGATTAATGTCAAACCATTTAATGGCTCTTCACTGCTACGATTTCGAAGATAAGTTTTTACTCTTTTCATTGTTGAAAAGCTTCGCTCTACGGACGCTGTACTAACAGCTAAGGTCGCCAACAATTTCAAAAGAACGTATATATTCGGAAAAAATTGTTTTTCGCAAACCTTCAACGCGTCAATAGCGTATTTTGGTAATTTTACGTTTTGGGTTCTCCATTTATAGACCCATGTTTCCCACTCTGATTCCAAATTTTTACTATTTGTCGACAGCAAATCGTCTTTGTAACATTCAAGTGCCGGCTTTACATCGTTAAACTTTGATGCCACGCAGAAAAAAGGAAGGAAACACTGAAGGGCGATAATCATATTTTTGTGGACTAAGAATCTTTGACTTAATGAGCATATTAATTCATCCAAATACGGTATGAATAATGCTCTTCTATAATATTCCTCAGGTGTGTTTGAGGGATAGTTTTCCCTATGAACTTGAGTCCCAACTACTCGGGGAATTGATGGAGTAATACCCACTTCAACGCCAATCATTGTAGCTTGATCAAGAAGTTTTCGAAACTATTCTTCAACATTATTCCTCATTTCTCGAAATTTTCCTAGAATTGTTTCGACATGTCTAATCGCGCTACTTAAATCAACGAATTTACTTTGTTAATAAAGTGATAGGTTATGAGTTAAGCTCAGTATCTTTTCCGAAACTTGCAAACCAATCAAAAATTCGAAAGTGCAAAGCTTACTGTGCAACCAGTTCGCTTTTCCAGTACTGTCCCGTTTTTCCCTGTCAATGATTTCTAAAGCTTTCACAACTGGAATATAGGCATCCGCAAATAAAGTTGTTGAATCGCTTCTATCTGTCCAGCGTGTTTCGCAATACTGCATTAACCCGGATACTGCCGGTTGTGTTCTGGTTTTAGAGACATTTAGATCATTCGTCGATTGGTCTTCTATGCGTTTAGTAATATGATACAATTCTAACTGATCTTTTAAATTTTCGCTTCGCACACTCGATATTCTGAAGTAATTGCAACACTCTTTTAAAGAGCCGAAAGTGTTGAGTACAAGCGTTACCTTTGAACCATCATTCAAACTTAAATTTAAACAATGAAATAGTGCAATGAGTCTAGAGTGCCAATGGATATTCATTGTTAATATGGGCTTGAACATCTTGAAACTCTCCACTCCTTGCCGCTGCGCCATCGTATCCCTGTCCTCGCATGAGATTTAAATCAAGGCCAAGAGATTTAACGGTTTGTTTTAAAAAATTTGCTATTTCTGCTCCAGTAAAAATAGTAATTGAAACCAACATTAGAAAATCTTCGCTTAATATTATCAATTCTTCGTCAACATACCTAATGCACAAAGAAAACTGCTCTATTCCACGAACATCTCTAGCTTCATCTGCTAAAACGGTGTAGATTTTGGCTTTCTTAACACGATTAATGAGTTCATTTTGAATATATTCCCCACATAAATGAATTACTTCATTTTGAATTTGCGGACTTGTATACATTGAATTATTCCCCGAAATTTTAATATGGTCATTTAATTGTGCATCACCATTTCTTGCACGATAACGCAAAAGAGATCTAAAATTTCCATCATTATGATCCGGTTCGTCCAAAGATAAGCGACCTGAATCATTGTGACCCCTTATTGCAATTTCTTGACGCCCGCAAAATATTAGGGTTTCGACTATAGCCGTCATTTTTTTTCTGTTGTTTAAAGCTTCTTCTTTCGCTTTGTTATTTATTTGCATGGCAATATGATCTCTTTTTTCGCCATATACACTTAAAAAATCTATAGCCTGCAGTTCAGATTCTTTGTGAAATGAAGTCTCTTCATGTTCACGAAAAATTTCTAAAGCCTTTTTCCAGTTTGTAAATGGATTTTTAAATAAATGCCCTGGTAATGGATGTTTACCTTTTCCTACACCATTTAAAGATTTAGATGCAAAAGGTATACATATCTTACAGAATTTGCCCTTCAATCTATCTGAATATGCGAGCCATTTATATTTTTCTAACCAACCTAAATTAAACTTTCTATTTTGTGACCCTATTACTGTGACTTCAAATTTGTAACATTTATCAGGAACCCAAGTGTTTCTTAATGCCTGTTGTCTTTCTTCGTCGCTTATATTAACATTTGGCAGCTGCAATGCGTAAAACCCAATATCGTGCATCTTATTTCTTACAATACTTGCCGCTGTGTGAATAGATGTGGTAGGAACATTTTTTTCTAAAATAGCAGGGTCATTTTCGTTGACATGGAGAATTTGTTTATTTCCATCTACACCAGCAGCAGATGCCTCTTGGTTTCCTATAGCAGAAGTCGTACGTTCAGGAAGGACTGATGGGATATCATGGCTGTAAACAAAAAAAGTTAAAGTTATAATTGGTATCATAGGAAAAAGATGACGCGAGTGAACATCTACAAGTAATAGGAGTAAATACATTAGGTTGGATCGAGAAATTATAATTTTGGAAACCCATAATAATTAGCGCTTCACCCCGCAAATTGCGTTTGTTTGAACAAAAATCATAAGATTTGCAAAATTCATAATTTTTTATTAATCTTAGATTACGCGTTAGCGCTCTGGGCCAAAAATTGGCATTTTAAAACAAAAAATAATTATAGTTTAAACAAGATTAGCAATTTTTAGACAGTTTCAGGTTATATTAACCTTGTTAATAGCAAATCGGTAACTTTGAACAAAAATCATTTAATTTTGGAGAATATTTACAATAATGAACGATCTTCTACTGTTATGTTTTGTTAATATTTTTTCTCCGAAATTTCTGGTTTTTTAATAAAAAATTATTCGATTTTGAAGAATATTCACAATTTTTCAATAAGTTTACTTTATTTTGATGTGTTTCGCCTGAAATTTATATTTTAAAACAAAAATCATTAGATGTAAATCCAATGATTTTTGTTTAAAATTTTAAAATTTACAAGCGTGAATAATTTCTGATCTTGTAAGTGTTTTTCATTGGAAATAAAAAAAATGTATTTAAAAATCATTAGATCTCAAACAAAATTAATGATTTTGAGCAATTTTAGGTTGCGTCGTCGTTTTACATCGAAATATAGTACTTTTACACAAAAATGATTATAAGTTGAATTATATTTAAAATATTTTAACAAGGTTTGACTATGTTAATGTTTTCGTGTAAAATTGAAATTTTTAATAACAAATTATAATATTTGAACGGATATTTACAATATTTGAACTATAATATTCATTAGTATTTTCGAAAATTAAAAATTAGTTTTAAAAAAATGTTTACAATTTTTCGACAACTTCAGGTTATTTTAACATTTTAAGCAAAAATTGGTCATTTTAAACAAAAAATATTAGGTTTAAACGAAGATTCACAATCCTGAACAATTTTTTGTAATGTTATGTTAGTGTTTTTTTGTCCAAATTTGGTACTGTTAATAAAAAATCACTAAATTAAAAAGAATATTTACAGTATTTGAACAATAATACCTTATGTACGTATTTCTGGTCGGAAATTGATTTTTTTTTTATCAAAAAAGCAACGGTTGACAAAGGAAAAAAAACTTTTAAAATTTCAATAAATATATTAGAAGTTAATGAGTTAAAAGTTTAATGTAATTTAATGTTATTAGAATGTAACACTTACTAGTTATGCTATAATCATTTTAATACTTACTTTTTGTTGTGTTTATGCAAATCAGCAGGCTGATTTACATTTTGGATTTCTATATCTCCGTTTTCTTCACATCGTGCAGAGGTAATATCACTGTTTTCTTGCAAATGCAATGAAAAAAGTAAATCTTTTGAGGCTAAACGTTTAGTATTAATAAATAATTTATTAGTACAAGTAAAATCTTTTTCTCGTCAAATACTTTTAAGAAGCTACATTAAAAATTTTGAACAAATTTTGTTTAAAAAACCCTTAAAAAATTTTTTTTTTAACAGAAATTTTTACTATTAGGAACGAAAACTTATCAGACTTGGCGGAATGGAATGTACCATCAATTTTTCTCTTCCTTTCTAGGCTATATGAATAAAATATGGTTTTTTCCCTCGAAACTTTTTTATTTTAAATACATATGATTTCTTTTTAAATATATTTTCAAAGTATGTCGAGTCAGTCGAGTTGCGTTTTTTTTCGATTCGTACATTTTTAAATTAAAAATTATTCCTAAGAGCTTTATTTGTCAAAGCGGCAAGATGCACTTTTTTAGGCAGTTTCTGGAAACCCGACTTTAAAAATTTGAGCGTTTCGATAAAATTATTCATATTATTCATAAAACATACTAACTAAAGCAGCTGTATTTCTAGAAACTGTGTAAATACGCATCTTTTTGCTAATACAAAAGTTCAATTTCTTATCTTACCTTTACTTTCGGAACTTTGCCGAAGAAATCTGCAATATTTTCGTTTCAAGCGGGTCTTCTCTTCTTCGGCTTATCCATAATTTTTATTCATGCAATCGTACCGTGAAGAACAAAATAAAAATAAATTCTACACTTTTTGGTTCTAGGCACTTCACTTCGTAGGTTCACAAGGAAAACTGGTCGCACCCTCGCATGAAAAGTTTTACCTAATCTGCGGGACTGTAGTCTCTTTGACTGAGCCAGTGCAGCTTCATAAAATTACTTGATGGGAGGGTAAATTAATTTCCTATTGGTCTTTAATATTCCGGGCGTTAGAGAGAAAAACCTTGCACATTGTGATGAAAGCATGAAACTTTACATAGGTATTTTAGGGGCTATACGGAGTTGATTTAGATTTGAAGCCACTTTGGGCCATCATGCAAGGGCCGTATACTAGAATTTTTTAAAAACAAGTTGAGAAATATATTAACTTCATTTTTTTTTAAACTACAAAATACAAAACCAGTAACTAATAGAATTTCAGCAGCGCCACCAGCGATGAATTTTGGCATGAAAGGTAGTTGAAAAATCTTTTATTAAAAAATTTGTGAGAAACGAACCAATAAATAAAAAACTTATAAAGAAACACGCCAATGAAATCAGCGTGGAAATTAGTAAAGGAACTTGTGTTATACTTTCACTTTTTTCCGAATTAATTATAAAAAAAATAATCACCATAAATTGAAATGTGAACATACACCAAAATAATTCTTGATTATTTTGTTAGAACTAATTGGAGTAAAAAAGTGACAATTTAACACATGCTTCTTTAGTAATTTTTCCATAGATTCTATTGGTGTATAGTTATTTTAAGCATAAGGTTATTATTTATTCATTTGTTTAAAACACATTTTAGTATAAAGCCGATGCATTTTTTGTTTTAAATTAATTTCGAAAAAATCAGGCAGTTTTTTGTATCTCCTGTAAAATTCGGGTTTTAGCACTTACACCCGTATGCAGTGCGGCCCTTCATTTTGTTCAAACTTTTAACGTCTGGACAATAACTTTTGAGGAGAGAATGAAAGAAAAATTCAAAGCATGTCATAATAGTAGACTGTAGAATCTGTAGAGTGTAGACTGTAGAGGATTACTGAAATGACAAGTTTTGTTTTCTCCAGCATCCTCAATAATAGGAGGACAAACCGCGTGTGAGACTGTAAAGTCTACAAGAAGGGCCTTCCTAATTTATGATTCACTTAAGAATTTTGAACTTCAGGTAGTTGTTTCGGATGCGGACAAAGCAATGCTTGTAATTGAATCTTTGGTGAGCAAAAATCTTATTTTATGGTGTTAGCCTCTGGGTTTACTTAAATGAAAATGTGGAAATCCGCCGTTTATTGCCTCCATTTCTGCAGGTAACATGAATAATAGACCTCTGTTTATTGTGGTGCATATAATCCCTTTTTCTCATTAGCATTTATGGCAAATGTCAGAGTTGTCAGAGCATAGACATAATCCGTTTTGAATAGAATAAGGTTTTCCAGTGAATAACAGATGTGACTACTACCCTGGCTACGCCACTGAAATGGACCATAATTGTGTTTGAACATTTAAAAAATCTTACAAGCCTGATGTGGTTAGTGACAAATAAGTTGCAATTTTACGACAGCTTTAAACTTCCTTGCATTAGGTATTTGGCGTTGTGACGTCAGGTGTCAAGATGTCGGCACGCGCACTACGCCAAGGAAAGCTTTCGAAACATTATTTTGTAAGTAATTCAAAAGCTATTGAATTGAATAATAAAATCGCTGCAAGGAAATTATCGATTTTATTATATAATTGAATGGCTATATTAAAAATTAAAAAATAATTATATATTCAAATACAATTATGGTGAAAACTTTTTTTCTCAATTGTAAAAAAATGTTATTCACCAAGTTATTGAAAAACTAAATTTTCATCTATGCAATTGGTATTATTGTTAGGCCTCCGGCGTGCAAACATTATATAACGGGTCTGGCAAAAGTACACAGAAATAGATAACTAACAAAATTGAAAATTTTCAATTTTGCTCCAGATGGCAGAAAAAAGGCTCCGTGAAGATTTTCTGAAACTTGCAATGTATGGTTTGGAATATTGCATTCGATTCTCAGTAGTGTTTTATGCCACGTACAGCTGCGCAGTAATTGTTTTGGCCCCCCTAGTGTACCACCAGACACGCTTATCAAGGTTATTTCCCGTATTCATAAAAAAAACTCAGAACAAAAAATTACATTTTTTCAGTTCGCAGCCGTAGATGCCATAGAATACTATTGTCCATCGAATAACATCAAATCAATCTTCCAAACTGTCCCGACACTTGCCGTGCACTAACCTCTCAATGCAATATTCCCAACCCGTTTCAAACCCGTTTCAAACGCACGACGCCAGAGTTCATGTGTTCGGAATATACATATAGAACCTTTTAGAATTACTGTTTGGAATTCCATATAGAATACATTTTTTTAAATTTATATAGAGGTCGGGGCATAGCGAGATGTCTTAAAAATCCTGTAAAAAATCTCCATATAGAAACTAGTAGAATTTCTGTTTAGAATTCCATATAGATTACATATTGGTAAAATCCATATAGATCCGTATAGAGGTCGGGACATAGCGAAATGTGTTAAAAATCCTGTAAGAAATCTCCATATAGAAACTAGTAGAATTTCTATTTTGAATTCTATATAGATTACATATTGGTAACATCCATATAGATACGTATAGAGGTTGGAACATAGCGATATGTCTAAACAATCCTGTAAGAAATCAGGATATAGAAACTAGTGGAATTTCTATTTGGAATTCCATATAGATTACATATTAGTAACATCCATATAGATCCGTATAGACGTTGGGACATAGCGAGATGTCTAAAAAATCCTGTAAGATATCACGATATAGAAACTAGTAGAATTTCCATATGGAATTTCATATAGACTACATATTTTTAACATCCATATAGATCCGTATAGAGGTCGGGACATAGCGAGCTGTCTTAAGAATCCTGTAAGACATCTCCATATAGAAACTAGTAGAATTTCTGTTTAGAATTCCATATAGATTACATATTGGTAAAATCCATATAGATCCGTATAGAGGTCGGGACATAGCGAGATGTTTTAAAAATCCTGTAAGAAATATCCATATAGAAACTAGTAGAATTTCTATTTTGAATTCTATATAGATTACATATTGGTAACATCCATATAGATCCGTATAGAGGTTGGAACATAGCGAGATGTCTAAACAATCCTGTAAGAAATCACGATATAGAAACTAGTAGAATTACAGTTTGGAATTGCATATAGATTACGTATAGGTAAAATCCATATAGGTCCGTATAGAGGTCGGGACATGGCGAGATGTCTAAAAATCGTGTGAGAAATTTCCATATAGAAACTAGTAGAATTTCTATTTGGAATTTCATATAGACTACATATTTTTAACATCCATATAGATCCGTATAGAGGTCGGGCCATAGCGAGCTGTCTTAAAAATCCTGTAAGACATCTCCAT
>CAKNYM010053938.1:231826-253609 GCA_932195095.1 Andricus curvator | reverse complement strand
AGATAACGTATAGGTAAAATCCATATAGATCCGTATAGAGGTCGGGAGTAGTTAGGAACAACTATGGCTCGCCAGATGGCCTACCCCCACTCCTCGGCTATTTACCCAGACGTCTGGCGCCAGTCGGCGGCTGGTTGGGGCCTTGCCTCGCTCGACGCTTGTGTTGGCTTAAAGTCTAGGAGTGGAAGATAAGGAGTGGTAGTAGTATACCATTAAACCATTTCCCTTTCAGGGTAGGCGTGACACTACTCGATTCGGGTAGTGTTTCTAGGTGGATAATTTCTTGTAGTAACTTCAGTTATCGGACGAGAACTGGTTTTTTCAGCGTGGTATGGCCGTTGGCATGGATGGACAAAATATGAAATTTCAGTGACTTGTGTACTTGTGCAGGATGAATGGAGTTTCGTAGAATGTATGGCGCCATATTTAAAGCTGTACTTATGGCTTCTTAGATTCTAGACTACTGCTGAAAGACTAATTAACTTCTACGATTCTACTTTAATGACTTTTAATTGAAAAATAAATTGCAGAGTTAAATAATAAAACTTATTTTCTAAAAGAAGGGGAAGATAAATAAATAGATTAAAGTTATGTTTAAAACTAACAAAATAGATTTATTGACCAAATTTTCAAAAAAAATTACATTTAAGGCCATGTTACAAGTGGGTCACGTGACCGGATTCCTACCTTACCGACACTTTTTTTCAAGATCAACTTACGTTCACACGAAACGCGATCGAGTTGAAAATTTGGGATATTAAATAAGAAGCGCTAAGAAAGGCGGCTCTGGTTCTAAATTTTAATAATCATGAAGAAAGCAAAACAAAATTATTTACAAAAAAAACGTTTTTCATAATTATAAAAATTTAGGACCAGAGCCGCCTTTCTTAGCGCTTCTTATTTATTATCCCAAATTTCCAACTTGATATCGCGTTTCGTGTGAACGTAAGTTGATTTAAAAAAAAAGTGTGGGTAAGGTAGGAATCCGGTCACGTGACCCACTCGTAACATGGCCTTAATTACAACTAGTAAAACCGGTTTATAAGTCAAAAATTAAAAAAAGGTTTACGTCTAAAAGATGAATATACTTAAAATTATCGATTATTATGACGATTATGACAGGGATATCGTTTTATTTCATTGAATAAAATCACACACACACACACAAAGACGCTTTCCTTTTCTTCCAAACAAGAATTTCCAATAAATTTTCAAAGTAGAGACATACAAGTGACGTAGCATGGAAAAAGAGAGAGAGATACTTATAGATAATTATAAACACATATCGCAAAAATATATTTGATAAACTCTTAAAGTAACACGTACTGCGCTATATTAAATGTAAGTATACTATGTGAGATATAAAGTAGCAAGTTGTGAAGAGCAAGATTGAACACAGGATTCAAGATGTGTACTAATAGCCCCCTTGTTATAATCTCTACCTTGAAACCTATCTTCAGATTTGTGCAAAACGCTCGGCTTAATTTTATATTTTTTTAAAATTATTTTATAAAAATTCGCAGCAATGCGATCATTTTCTACCAGATTTTTGCTAAAAAGCCTGGTAAATTTACGCAAAGAAAAACCACTGCACATATGATACAAGAACATAATACAAAACTAACCACACACGTCCGAAGAGGAACTTTGTAACTCTGCTGTGTTCCATCGGAATAGGGTACAGTTTACTCGCAGACGATAAAGATGTTGAGGAATAAGAGGCGGTAGGCCGTAGCTGTCAAAGTACGTTCCATGGCCATTTCGGTCAATATAAACCGCAACCCAATGTGATCCGTTTTTATTGTGTGGATCCGTGTTGAAAATCAAACCAGCCGGTCTCATCCACACCTTTGGTATCCGATCCGCAGGGAATCCACCTGTTGTATGTCGTGGTATTGCTTGAAGTGCTCGAAGTATCTGAAGGCTGTCCATCTCTATTTCCAGGATTGCCAAGTCGAGGCAAATCTGCTAAAGGGTTATTTACCTCACTCGCTGTCTGATTAATTTTTTTAACAGAAATTTGTATGTTGTCAGCGACCGTCCTCGATGTCACCGACGTCTCATGATTTTCAGTTTTAAAACAGACATTTTTTTCAGTGTACTCTGACGTGTGATACCTCGGAGTGATATTTCTTCTCGTCTTTGACTTTTAAGCCGGATTTTCAGTTTAGTTTCGTTATTGACAGCACATGTAAAAAATGTTCCTTTTTTCACACCGTGATGAAAAAAGGTACTCTTTACTGATTTCCAGTGTTTTAAAAGTTGGACAGGTTAATTCTTCCATATTAATAATCTATCTACTCATGATATTTTGCAAAAGTGCAGCTTTCTCCCGGCCACGGGTATAGATTTGACCAGCTGATTTTGCGACATCACGAAAATTCTAATGTAGAAAATTCGTAGGAGTTCTCCCTCAAACCACTCAATTCCATGAAAATAACACGTGAGCCAGTTATTTTGCTGTTTCGCATCGCTACAGAGATCCGAGAAGGGGTAAGGTGGTGCAGCTATCCAATGTCCGATAAAGTTATGATCCACTGCAATGACGGCCACTTCTTTTGCAATAAACTTATTTTCAAGATCCCGAAAGCCTTGAATATCAATCACGTAGTCCATAATCACGAAACAACCGACTCGTAAGGCTACTTTTGAGGAAATGAAAGATGCTCCCTGACTTCCAAAAAAGACGCATATATGATAACGTATAGTGAAAATTTTTTCAAACCATTTTACAATGTTTACACAGCTGCATTTTTAGAGATAACGCCATAAGTGTAAAAAGGTACTCATTTCCTGTCCAAACCTGTGCTAAGTAAACACAGGTGTAAATTAGAACATCAGATATGTAAAATTCCGAGAAATGAAGGCGGCGGCGAAAATTATTTATTATCCTCCAAAATCAACAATAACTTGTCTAGACGCGTCGATTTACAAAACGTTATCATATTCTGCGTATACGATACAATTTACTGTGTTGGCAAGTGGTTCTTCAAAACGCACCTCTATTCGTAGACTTCCATGTTTTACGAGATTCCAGTGAGAATAACAATTTGCAGAAAGATCAGGGGTAAGATCAAAAGCAAACAGACAGAATCCTTCCGGGTAATCGTTTCTATCAATAGCATTACCCTCATTAAGGAAGTGAATACTAGTGCCAGAGAAAAGAGTCTGATAAGCATCAACGTAAAGTTTATTTTTGGAAAAATCTGGCTGCAGAGGTTTCGAAGGTATTTGTGTACCATCGACGTAAAGAGATAAGAAATTAATCTTGTAATTTTGAAAGTTAAATGGATTAAGTGCTCTATTGCCGTTGAAAGCTCTGTTCTCTACGAAACCGATAATTATTCTCTTAGGCAACTGTCCGAGAATAACATTATCAAGAGTTTCACCGTGAATACCGCCGTGTAAAGTGAGCGCTTTTACCTAGTCTTGTTATCGGGTATTTTGCTGTTCCTTGTGCTAGAGCTTTTGCGTGTGCTAGTAAAATTCCGGGACTTATTTTTGAACGACGAACAAGTAGGGACGCTTCCAAAATGTGTAAACTGCATGTCTTGACGGGATCCATTAGGCAAAAAGCATCTTTTGTACGTACGAGTCGAAGACGCATCTCGACTCCGTTGAGAAGAAATTTGTTTTGATTGAAAATGTCGCAATGCAGATGACCGATTAGATCTATTGTTTTGCCTGCACCAAAATAATCTCGACGGGTATTGAAGCCTGTATCTTCGCTGGACAAATCTTCCATTTTTCCTGCAGTATCTACACACCACAGAGCGGAAGTCAGATGGCTCTTTTTTGCAGCTGGTCGATAATTGAGCAATGTTTCCAGGTAGGCTCTGTACGCGAATGCGTTGTTTCGAGGAGATACGTGTTTTTGATTGAAATATATGTCCACCTGCTTGAACATCGAATGAAGTAAGTTGTTTATCACGGTTACAGTTTTCAGATCGGCTGCATTTGCAGAAGTTTCTGTCGGTGCTTCCAGCTTGCCGCGTATACTGACCATTGTTTGAGAGAGATCTATGTATTCTTCGCCGTGGCCTGGAGTGACAAACTCTATCGGTGAATCGTCCGTCAGCGATGAAACGGGCTTGTAATGGACCCATTGCGAGCTCTCAATAGATGTTTGAGTAGGTGGAAGAGAAAAAAGGTCTAATTCAGTTTTCAAACACTCGCTAGAATGAGAGTGTAAAAATTACATCATATAATAATCTACTTATGAATCGCAAAACATGTCCGAAATTGAACGATTTTTTCCTGCGTTAGATTTACGCTTTTGTTTCTCCTGTGTTTTATTATTTTTCTTTTTATTACTACTATTGTTTCTCTTTTTAGATTTCGTATTTTTCACCCCTTTCTTCTTCTTCTTTGATTTACGTGTTGTACTAACTCTCTTAACTTTTTTCCCCGTTTAATCCCTTTTCTAAGCTGTGTGACACTCTCAAGACCACGAACTCCGCACAACTGAGGTCCGAAATTTTTTACACCGAATTTATAACCTGATCCATTCATAAGATTATCAATTTTATCCAAAGCTTTTCTTTTCAATTTTCGACCAGATTCATTAATACGAGAGTTGAATGCCTGCTTGAGTGGTACTTTCCTGTCGACATCTTTTAAAACGTTAACACCTGTTCAAAGTGCCTCCTTTCCAACTGAAAGTGCACCTCGCGCTAATATCGGCAATACACGTCGAAAAAGCCCACCTAGAAAGCTTCCGATTCCATGACCTCTCTGATAGGACGATCTGACATAAACTTCTGATATTAACCCTCCACCGACTGGTGTTGTGTAGTAATCTACGTAATAACTCATTGTTACTAGATTATATAATTTTTCATCAATCAATTTTTTTTAATAGAAGTGTCACTGTCAGAGTGCCAAACTCGAATGATATAGAAAGTCCAGTATGATCTCTTATATCTATTTCTATCGTGCGAAATTGAGTGTGAAGAACAGAAATGAAATTCGGAGAGGAACACTGAGTAACTTGCGTGGATGCAAAAATGTAGTTTCGATTGTCAACAGGAATAATACGTAAAAGCGGTGTTTATACATCGCCTGTAATATGAGGTTCGCAAATATCGCAATAAACAAACATTTTCTCAGGTAAACCACGAGCCAGACTTGGAGGGTGATTAGCATAATGAGAATTATCTGATATTAATTGTTGTGGTGCAAAACCAAGTATACGAGATACTTTTTCACTTATTGCAAGAAAATGACGACCTTTCATATCACAATCCTCTTGACAAATTTTGTCAACTCTGACATAGCAATCTTTGTCTTTTTGGAAAACTAAGCCTACGTGTTCTCGAGCAATCGGGGTCTGGTTTATCGCTCGGACGAGATCGTTTACCTGTGGGTACACACCAGGTCGAAACTCGGAGACAATAGGACTTAACCATTTACCAGTCAACATACCTGCTGTGTATTTATCTCTAATAGCATTGTCATTAAGCTGAGACAACTCGGCGTCCCCTTTAAGAACGTAAGGAAGCGAGTATTTGACAAGTAAATCTTCACCGTCAATTTTCGCTTCTTTCATTTTTCTCTCATAATTTTCTTCATTTTTCTCTTCAACGTTACTACTACTACTTAACATATTCGTCATTAGAGCTATGCGATTTTCCATTCGATCAGGCAAATTATGTCTTACACGAAGAAATGTTCTTGGAAATTGAATTTCTGTAAGAGCAACAGCCCAACTACCCTGTAAGCGAATTTCGTGCGGCAGTTGTGTGGTAAAGCGAGTCGTAGTATTATGCGGAAAATACTTCATACTGCTATTACTCGGTAAAATAAGGTGAAATTGATCGTTTTTCATTGTAATTTTTTTAAATCACTGACGTGTATCCAAGAATTGAATTCATCAGAATATCCCATCCACTTGACAAGTAACTGTTTTTTCGAACCTTTCCCCTTACTACGTATCACTCGTTCATTTATAAATTCTGTCTCATTATTATCAGTATCTTTCTTCACACCCGACAGTGCTTTCTCGTAAAAAACTCCGTCTATATTCTCACCAGCCAGATCTTGTAACTGCATTTTCCAAAGTCACCTTTGATGGCCATATTCCTATACTGGAATGTCGCGCAGGATTCTAGCCCTGTACAAGTTGTTGTAATACATCAATGCAACGATGAGTATTATTATGAGTGAAACAGCGCCACATACGTTCTTTCAGTGTGCGATTAAATCGCTCGACTACAGCAGCCTTAACATTTGAATCACGTACAGTACGAAATCTTATACCCATTTTTGATAAAAAAATTTTCAAAACCTACACCGAGAAATTCTTTTCCTCGATCGCTTTGAAGGCAGACGGGAGATCGCTTTCCACTTTTCTCGAGAATATACTCAAAAGCTCTTCTCACTTCATTCATAGATTTATCTTTAAGAGGCTCAACCCAGACGTATTTACTCAACACGTCAATGACCACAAGCAGATACAGGTATCCATCGTTGGAATCTTTTAAATGTTTTAAATCGACTAAATCTGCTCCCATAAATCATCTATATTTGATATATCGTAATTTATTCTTTTCAAACGACGATGAATAGGTACATGTAGATTATATGAATCTTGAGATTTTAACCACTTGACCACATTTGCACGTGAGACTCTTCCACGCACAGCGTTTGCGAATTTTTGAATACCAGCGTAAGAGGCTTCATGGGATGGGTCGAAATAAATTTATTCCAACAATTTCATGGTTTTAGAAACAAAGTTTTCCAGTGATTACTACTTCTTTTCCTCCCTTGGGATTTAACCGAAACTGTGCTGCGAGGTGTTGCTCGCTTCCTACTTCTACCTGGAGTGTCAGTAATACCCTTGTAAACATCGTTACCAGTAATGCTGCCTTCTTCTTTTTCGGTCATTAGCGAGTCATAAAGTCCAGGCGATAGTTTGGGACTACGTCGGCTACCTGTCTCTCTCGAAGAGATTATATTTTCTTTCCAGTATTCTCTATTTCCCACAATCTCTCTAGACATGCCGATTTCATGAAGGATTATGGCAAACTGCCTTCTTCCCGGCGGTTTCACCTTTTTTCTCAGCCTCAATGCATCGTTTATCAGATCACTAATATTTGCATTTTTTACAGATTCACCATCTATACAGAGAGAACCATGTGAATCCCATTTTACACGGTTTCGCACATCTGGTTCACAAAGTCGTTGGAGTAAAACAATTCCTTTATTTCTCAAACTTTTTGGAATGGTTGCAATAATATCATCACTATTTTTAAAATAATTTTCCTCCTCATCATCATCATTATCACTAATATTGCCTGCAAAACCCATATTTTTATCTCTCTGATTATCCTGCTCTTTATTCGGTTTTTTATGCTTCCATGTTTCCTGGGTAAAAAATAAAAAATTTTGTATAACTTGTTGATACATTTTCCATTTTTCACGCTCATCTTTCAAGAACGGTGAATTTAATATTTGACTCATTTCAGCATCGAGTCTGGTGATAATATTACCTGGAGTTTGGGTCGTATTTTTGAGATTGGGAACTTTGTAGTTAACACTAGAGAAGATATTATCTACAGGAGTCATCGAAGAAGCGTGCGCTGTCGTATTTTTAGTATTACTCTCTGATCGGAAACCTTTTTGTAGAAATTTTTCTACCTGCTCGCCTGGCCACAAAACCATCTTTCTCGAGTTTTGCATTAGCTGTGCTCAGAATCGCTTTTCGTTGTTTACGATCGAGGCGTCAGAGCGCATGCAATGCTATCGTGTTTTTTCACCAATGTGTTTACGTGCACTCGACGCCATTACAGACGTACAACTGGTATCTGATCAAGTCGAGTACCTCCTTTTATATTTTTGATAGGTATGTACACATATGAAAACCCATCAGTAGGAAAAATATTTGTTTTAAAACGACAATTATCGGGTGTAGACTGTTATAAATCTAAAAGAAGGTAACCATGAGGTTGAGATGTCGCGTCCTGACAGGCTTCCTGTAAAAAACGAGGATTTTCTGGATATATTTTTCGAGCAAGATGTTGAAATTGAGCTCGGTCTCGAGGATTTTTAATAACAACAATATAATTTGTCTTGAGTGATATATCCCTTTGTCCATGTCCCTGATGAAATAAATTTTGCAAGATAAAGATAACACTAAGATTTTTGTGGTGGTTGCCTTTAGTGAAAAGATCTACAATTGTGTTGTTTGAAGATTCACGCATAAGGTCATCGATAATTATGAGCTTAGGACGGTCATTATCGATAGAATAATCAGTCGGCTGCGGTAAGCCTTCTCTAAATTCTATGGTTTTACCGTATTCAGAAGAACCCGACTGCCATTCTGAATAGTAAAAAAGAATACGTTTAAAATGTGTATCACACATGACATCGATGTAGTTCAAGAATTTTTTGACAAAACAAGTTTTCCCGCATCCACTTGGTCCGCAAACCATAGCTGTGAAAGGATGTTGCCAATGAGGATCCATTTTCTATACTGGTATATAATTCACTATAGTTCATTATTTATAGTAAAATCACATAGTTAAAAAAAAGTATTTTTCTGAAAACTAATTAGCTTGTTAGCGCGGTCGGTGTGGAACCTATATCAGCTTTTTTCGGTTCTACACGGCGAACCTATATAAGCTTTTCCGGTTCCGCGCACGGACCAGGCTTTTTAAGCTTTTTAGAGCCTGGTTTGCATGCCGAAAATCAGCTAGTTCCCGGCAGCCTCGTTCCCGGATCGCCTGTATTAGCTTATTGTCAGGCGATTTCAAGCGTTGGGCCACCCGCGCCGGCCGATGATGTGAAAATATAATTGCTATTTGCCTCAAACAGTGAATATCTCACGAAAATAACAGAAATATGGAGAAAAAGTACGTAGAGTTTATGGTGTTTTTAATCAGGTAAACACTTTTGAATTTGAACAACTAAAAGCCTTTACAAGCTGCTCTCGAGATCCCATCGCAAGATGCTATCTTATCTTACCTGAGGTGGGATCTTAATCTCATATACTCTCGCATGCAAGGATTATTCAGGAAAATAGAAAAATATCATATTTGCTGGAAGCATATTTTTGATTTCAGTTTCAGAAAAATGGTTGCAGATAACAGTTTCAAAATTTGTTTAATAAACTCTTGTTATATTTCCATTTAAAATGCATACACATGTTTTCTCACATATTGCACACACACACACGCACATACACCCATGCACACGAAGAGTGTGTATACACGTATATACATACTTGTGATTGGTGATATTAATGAAGATTTTCATTTTTGAACATTGAAAATCATACAATTTATCGTTGAAATTTTGCCGGAGCTATTGTTTTAAATATGAAAAATGTTTTTCTACAAAAAATTATTATAAACATATGACAGACATATTTTTAATTAAATATGTGGACAGAAGGTACGAAAAAACTTTTTGACCTTCATCAGTCTTTTTTTAACATTGTGCATAGATTATCTTTCATTTCTTTTGTAATTTGAGTATTTAAAATACATGTTATTTCGACAAATACAATTTTAAAATGTGAATTTACAAACTCCGGCGACAATTTGGTATTTTGTTGCTGCTTAAAGTACTCAAATTTAACATTCACAATTTGACGCACAAATTCAATGGATGGCCTGTGTATTTTCTCTGCCAAAAAATAAGCACTCAATTCTTCCATGAAAATATCCTTGCAGAGCTTGACATTCGATAAAACCCGCTCCATACTTCTTATGCATTCATCGGTGCAAACGACAATGTTGACGAGGCCTTGAAATGTAGGTGCTTGAAGAACAATGCCGGGGACATAGAGTTTCTCATTTTTTCCTTGCGTTTCGCTATTTGTTGGTGCGACTGCTGTTGTCGCTGCTGCATTTTGTACAATCTTTTCGATTAAAATAGCTTTTGCATTGTACGAAGTTGTCAAAAACAAGTTATAACGGCCCATTTTTATCGGTAAAGAACGGAGGTTGCAGTTATTGTTGCTGCCACGATCCTCCAAGTAGGAACAAACGAGATCGAGTTTTTGTTGTAATTGAAGCCATTCATCACGATTGAAGGAGGAAGAAGAAGAAGAAGAAGAAGAAGAAGAAGAAGAGCCAGAAGAGGAAAGTGATGACAGTGACGACGAGTTTATGAGGGAGGCGAGAAAACGATCACTTGAGGAATGGGATTATCCAATCGGTAAGTTGTAAATATTTAATTTCTATAGCATGCCACTTTTTGAATTGAGGGGAAGTACATTACTTCAAAATCATATTAAAAGCTTAAGTCCGAAGGTTTAATCTTAAAATCAAATTAATCAAATCTTAAACCGAATCGAAAATTAATTTGAAAAAAATGAAGTATAGAGTAAAGTATGTTAGCGTTGGGCACAAGAAATTTCTAAATGTTTTATATCATTTATAGTGCATTATCAAGAAAAAAAGTACGTTTCCCAACGATAAATATATTATGTTAATTGTTAAACATTTTTAATTGAAAATCATGTCGTTAGTTATATTTCTGAAAATGTGTTTTTTTTTATTGTCTCTCACATTTATTCCTTTGAATATCTCGATAAAATTTATTGGATAATCTTCTTTTTCTTTAAATGGACTTGTGAAAATCTTTTTAAAATATTGAGTTTTTAGAGTATTCAAAATGCCAAATTAAAACCTATATTATATTTTTAAAATCTGTTTGCAGAGGAAAATAAATGCAATGGAGTGTAAAATTAATAAATGAAATAATTAATCAATTAATTAAAATTTTAATGTTTATCAATAAATAATAATTATTTATAATTATTATTAATTAATGAAGATCAGTAATGAATAAAAATTAATAATTACACCGGCACACAAAAAAAACACTTTTCTGCTCTACAGATGCGACACATATATTCTCATGTATTTTGAACCGTTAAGCACGAATCCGAGGTCCGTTTGACCCCAGCACATCTGGGTCAAGGGCATTTGAAGGTCACATCGACAGAAAAGTCATTTGGGTGAGGATAGCTACTATAATTTATGTTTTTTGGCTCGCTGAATCTGAATCCGGGGTCCATTTGAACTTATCGAGTCAAGGTCAAAGTCATTTCAAGGTCAATTTCGTACATTTTTCTAAAAACAAATTTCTGACTGCAGATTCTGAAAGAACGGAAGATATTACGTCCAGATATGTATGTTTGTATTTTCCTATGACGACCTCTAAGGTCATTTTAAGGTCATTTTATTTAAATATATAGATGGTTCATATGGGTAAAATATAGCTACATAGGACTAGACTACTATACTAATATGTTGTGGGGGTCGCTAAATCTGAATCCAAAGCCCGCTTGACCCCAGGGTGCCAAGGTCAAAGTCAGATCAAGGTCAGATCAAGGTCAGATCAAAGTTAGATCGGAAGAAAAAGATGTTACCGATCCAAAATTTGACTTCTACATGTTTTTGGGTGAGTGAATTCGAATCTGAAGCCCGTTTAACACAACAAATCAGGACTAAAATCCCAAGTGCACAATAACCTTCAAGCGCTATCCTCACGAAAGTTTATTTAAGACAGTCAGAAATTAGTACATATGTTTGGTTACAAATTACGTTGTCTCCACAGAAAAAACTAAGAATAAAATTTGTTGCAGGAAATTTTTTAGAGCGATAAAGTTTTGTTCAGCCAACTTCGCGTCTTTCAAAATACATGTGTTTGTCATGGAAAAACAAAAGAAAGTTTAACCGATATTTGTGTGAAGTTTATCCTCTGAAGTTAATTTTTGTTGCAAAGAATCTTTCGTCGGAAATCGATGTAAAGTTTATCTTCTGTTTTTTCTGTGTCAAGTTCGCACCGCTTACTTCAGGAAACTTATATCGCGTAGGGCAACTCCACGTGGTGACGGCGGAAAACGAATTTTTTTTTGCTTTTTATTTTTCGTCTCAGCCCTGGGGTTGCTATAGATGAAAACTCGTAATTTTATGGAGAAAGATTTCGTGTGAGTCATAGTAAGTCCTAGGGTGACCTCTATATTTTAAAATTAAAAGTAACAGAATTAAAAAAGTAGATTTCTCATTTTATCGATCGCCGATAACTATTTCGATTCATTTATTTTTACTATTACTTTCATTGTAAGTTTTTATTGAAGATATTATATCTTTGGTTGCTATGAGCGACTGTCTCCATACACGTCGTAAAATGATATGCGCGTTATATTTCGGCCGATATTATTGTATGTACTATACACTATATATTCTACTCGATTAGATTAGATGAATGACAAAATGGTCTCAGCCCGTGGCGCCACCGCAGTGATATATTATAAAGTACAATCTTTCTTAATTCTCAAACTTGAACAAATATAAAGTAAAAATTAATTGAATTTTTAATTAAAACTTATAGTTCCATGCTTCTTATTTTTTGCACTGATTGATTAATTATTTTATTAAAGTGTTTGTTACGTTGTGAAATGACTATATGAATTAAATTCTCAGAATTATATGTACATATAATTATATTTTAATTCTTTCCTTTAATTATTTTTAAAGCTTATTATTGGATTAAATGTATAGAAATGCAATTTCGAACAAAAAACATATATATGATGTAAAAATTACTTGAGTGTTCCAATGAAAATAATTGTTTAATACTTTGTATATTGTGAACTGATTAATTAATTATTATTAACTGATTCTATTAAAAATTACATTTTCTCGAATTAGTTTAAAAGGTTATTGATAATTCATATCGTCAGAAATGAGAGTTTAAATAAGAAAAACAAACATAAAGTAAAAATTATTTGAATGTTTCACTGAAAATAATAGTTTCATGCTTTTTATGTTGTAAACAGTTCAATTCATTATTGGTCGATTGATTTTGTTAAAAACTTTGAATTACATAATGATTGAATTTAAATTTTTTTCAATTAAGTAACATAAATTGATTATTTACTTGAATGTTATGCAATTGAATATGGGCCTTAATTTTTTTAATAAAAGTTTATTTTTTCTTTAAAATACCTCCATTGCAATTATACATATAATCTTTTCAAATGCTTGTGACGTTGTGAAAGGAATATATCTGAATCCAATTTTCAAAATTATATGTACATATATTTTAGTTTTTTTGTTAATTAGTTTAAAAGGTTAATAATGAATTAAATGTATAGAATTGAAATTTCAAATTTAAAGGAGATTTTATGTAAAAATTATTTGAATGCTTCAATGAAAATAATTGTGTAATGCTTTTTATGTTATGAACTGATTAATTAATTATTAACTGATTCTATTGAAACTTACATTTTCTGGAATTAGTTTAAAAGGTTATTAATAAATCAAATATTCAGAAATGAAAGTTCAAATTTTAAAAGTATATATAAAATAAAAATTATGTTAATGTTTTAATTAAAGTTATAGTTTAATACTTCTTATTTTTTGAACTGATTGATTATTTTTCATCTGATTAATTTTTGCAAAATATTAAATTACATGAAGATTGATTTTGATTTGTTTCAATTAAGTCCAGGAATTTATTATTTACTTTAAGATTATGTAATTGAATATTGGTTATAATTTGTATAATAAAAGTTTATTTACATTTAAAATACCTATATTCAAATTACGTAATTTCTGCCAATGTTAGTGATGTTGCGAAATGATTATCTGAATTTAATTTTCAAAATTATATGTATATGTGTTTTAATTTTTTCTCAAATGACTAAAAACGGTTAATAATAAATCAAATTTTCAGAAAAGAACGTGAAAATTAAAAAAAAAATGTAAAATAATAATCGGTTGAATGCGTGAATGAAAATGATAGTTTAATGCTTTTTATGTTGTGAACAGATTAATTAATTATTAGCTGATTCATTTTCTTCACAATATCAAATTAAATAAATATTAAATTTTGATTTGTTGTAATTAAGTACATAAATTGATTATTTACTTCAAGGCTATGTAATTGAATATTGGCTATCATTTTTTTGATAAGAGATTATTTATGTTCAAAATACCTCTATTCCAATTGTATAATTTTTGAAAATTTTTGTGATGTGAAATACGTACCTGAATTATGCTTTCCATATTATATGTACACATATTTTACTTTTCTATGGAATTAGTTTAAAAGATTATTATTAATTCAAATTTTCAGTGAAATATAAAGTCAAAATTATTCGAATGTTTTAATGAAAATAACTGTTTATTGCTTTTTATGTGGCGAAATCATTAATTAATATGTACATTAGGGTGGTTCAAAAAAATCGACTATTTTTTTTTTCAAAACCCCCACTTAAAACCTTCCGGAAAGGTGTAAAAAGACGCCTGTGAAAAGCAGAGCTCTTAATATTAATATTTATAGGTCGCTGATCGCGAATTTCTATTTCCCATTTAAATAGCATGTGAATTTTTTTTTTTTAATTTGGAATTTTGTAACTCGTGAATGGCTTGATGAATTGCTAAGCCCATACCACATTCTGGTAGGGAATTCGATGCTCTACAACAAAGATCTCTTATGATTTATTCATAAATTTACTCCTTCAAAAGTTATTTGAGGTCAAAGTTGAACACATAATAAATTTATCGTTTTTTTTCTTAATTTTTGGCAAAAATTGGAAATTTATCACTCATTATCGTAATAGTTCTTTCGGATATTTTATAGTTTGAAATTTTCTCTAAAAAACAATAATCTAACTCAAATCATCACATTATCAAGTTTAACATTGTTTGAAAATTTGTCTTTTATTGTTCTTACCGAGAAAACGTAGAATTTTTAAAGACCTTGCGGTAGTTAATGATGTTGCAAAACGCGGTATTGACTTAATTGATGAATACAATATCTGCTTAACAAAAAACGAGGACCAACTTCAATATCTATTACAAGTTGTGCAAGAACATCGTCGACAATTTCCAGATTGTAACAAGAAAACATTAAAATAAGACTTAATGTTCGTAATGATAATTTTAACGCCAAAACTTATAAATAATGATGTTTTAGTATTATTATTTAAAATTGTTTATATTGAATTTTATTTTTATACTATAGTAAATGCAAAACAGTATGTTTCTAAAAGTGACGTCTTTTCTACTATTTTAATAAGAAATAAGCAGGTAATACATAAAGATACTGAGCTTTTCGATTTAAAAATGGTTAAACGATCTTTTTTTCGAAGAAAATTATAAACTATAAAATATCCGAAAGAACTATTACGATAATGAGTGATAAATTTCAAATTTTTGCCAAAAATTAAGAAAAAAAAACGATAAATTTATTATGTGTTCAACTTTAACCTTAAATAACTTTCGAAGGAGTAAATTTATGAAAAAATCATAAGAGACATTTTTTGTAGTTTTTTTTTGTAATTCCTTACAAGAATATGGTATGGGCTTAGCAATTCATCAAGCCATTCAAGAGTTACAAAATTCCAAATTAAAAAAAAAAAATTTCACATGCTATTTAAATGGAAAATAGAAATTCGCGATGACCGACCTCTGGATATTAATATTAAGAGCTCTGCTTTTCACAGGCGTCTTTTTACACCTTTCCAGAAGTTTTTAAGTGGGGGTTTTGAAAAAAAATAGTCGATTTTTTCAACCACCCTAATGTACATATATTTTAATTTTTTATGGAATTAGTTTTGAAGGTCATTAATAAATTAAATGTATAGGAATGCAATTTCAAACAAAAAAATATATAAGATTGTAAAAATTATTTGAATTTTTCCAATGAAAATAATGGTTTAATGCTTTTTATGTTGTGAACTGATTAATTAATTATCAATTGATTCTATTAAAATTTACATTTTCTGGAATTAGTTTGAAAGGTTATTAATAATTTGAATTTTCAGAACTGAAAGTTCAAATTAAAAAAAAATTAGATAAAGTAAGAATTATTTGTATGTTTTAATAAAAATTATAGATGAATGCTTCTTATTTTGTAAACCGATTAATTAATTATTACCTGATTAATTTTTTTCACAATAGTAAATTACATAAAGATTGAACTTTAATTTTTCTCTTAAGTGACATAAATCGATTATTTATTTTTAAGTTATGTAATTGAAAATTGGGTATAATTTATATAGTAGAAGTTTATTTATATTTGAAATACCCGTATTCTACTTACATAATTTTTAAAATGTTTTTCATCTTGTGAAATGAGTATCTGAATTAAAATTTCAAAGTTATGTGTACATACGTAATAATTTTTTTTTTTAAATTAGTTTATAAGGTTATTGATAAATCAAATTTTCATGAGTAAGAGTTAAAATTTAAAAAAAAAATAGGTAAAAATTATTTGAATGTTTTAATGAAAATTGTAGTTCATAGATTCTTATTTTGTGAAATGATTAATTAATTATTAGCTGATTAATTTTTTTCACGATAATAAATTAAATGAAGATTAAAATTTATTTTTTTTTCTAAATTGAGTAACATAAATTGATTATTTACTTGAAGGTTATATAATTGAATATTGGATATAATTTGTATAATAAAAGTTTATTTATATTTGAAATACCCTTATTACAATTAAATCATTTTTGAAATGTGCCTGATTTTGTAAAATGAGTATCTCAATTTAGTTTTCAAAAATATATGTGTAAATATGTTTTATTTTTTTTAAATTAGTATAAAAGGTTACGAATAAATTGAATTTTTAGAAATGAAAGTACAAATTTAAAAAAAAATGTAAAGTAAAAATTAATTGAATGTTTTAATGAAAGTTACAATTTAATGCTTTTTATCTTTTTAAATTGATTGATTCATTATTATCTGATTAATTTTTTTCAAAATGATAAATTACATGAAGATTGATTTTGATTTGTTTCAATTAAGTACATAAATTTATTATTTACTTTAAGGTTATATTGAATATTAGCTATAATTTCTATAATAAAAGTTTATTTACATTTAAAATATCTCTATTCCAATTACGTAATTTCTGTCAATGTTTGTGATGTTGCGAAATGATGATCTGAATTTAATTTTCAAAATTATATGTAAATATGTTTTAATTTTTTCTCAAATTAATAAAAAAGGTTACTAATGAATCAGATTTTTAGAAATGAAAATTAAAAAATTAATTAATTTAAAAAATAATTAAAAATTAAAAAAAAATGTAAAGTAAAAATTGTTTGAATGCCTGAATGAAAATGATAGTTGAATGCTTCTTATGTTGTCAACAGATCAATTAATCATTAGCATTGTATAATTTTTGTAAATTTTTTGATGTTGTTAAAGAAGTATCTGAATGAAATATGAATTAGTTTATAGGTTATTATTAATTCAAATTTTCAGAAAAATATCAAGTAAAAATTATTCGAATGTTTTTATTAAAAGAACTGTTTATTGCTTTTATGTTGTTAAATGATTAATTAATATACATATACATATATTTTGAATTTTTCTGGAATTAGTTTCAAAAGTCATTAATAAATTAAATGTATAGAAATGCAATTCCAAATGAAAAAATCTATTTTGAATGTTTCAGTGAGAATATTTGTTTAATGCTTTTTATGCTGTGAACTAATTAATTATATATTAACTGATTCTATTTCATAAACAATTTAAATTTTCAGGAATCAAATTTCAAATCCTTCATATGAAAGAAGGTAACCTCCATCTTGTGTAAGATTGTGGTATAAAGGGAATCGTTATGTAATAGAATATGGAATATGATTTTTATAATAAAAGTTTATTCATATTTAAAATACCTCTATTCCAAGTTCATAATTTTAAAAATGTTTAGGATGTTGTGAGATAATTATCTAAATTCAATCTTCAAAATTATACGTAAATGTGTTTTTAATTCTTATGGAATTAGTTAGAAAGATTATAAATAATTGACATTTTTAGAGAAATATAAGATAACAATTATTTTGATCTTTGAATGCAAATGATATTGTGGGTTAATTTTTATGTTATGAACTGATGAATTAACTATTAATAACTATCGACTGATTCATTTTTTTCAAAAAAGTGAATTACATCAAGATTGAATTTGAATTGTTTTCAATTAAGTCACATAAGTTGATTACTTACATTAAGGTTATCTGATTTAATATTGGCTGCTATTGTTATGATAAAAATTTATTTTTCCTTTAAAATATCTCCATTACAATGATATAATTCTTTAAAATGTTTGTGATGTTGTGAAGTGAGTATCCGAATTCAATTTCAAAATTATATGTGCATATATTTCAATTTTTTCTGGTTTTACTTTGGAAGGTTATTAAGAATCGAAATTTTCAGATAAATATTAAATACAAGTTATTCTAATATTTCAATGAAAATAATTATTACATGCTTTCCATGTTCCGAAATCATTAATTAAATATTAACTATTCTGTTAAAAATTACATTTTCTGGGATTAGTTAAAAGATGATTCATAAATCAAATTTAGTACAAGAAAAGTCCAAAAAAGAAAAAAATATATAAAGTAACAATTATTTGAATTTTCAATGAAAATAATTTTTTCATACTTTTTATGTTGTGAACTAATTAATTAAGAATAAGCTGATTAATTTTGTTCACAACATCAAATAACATAAAGATTGAAATTTAATATTCTATAATTAAGTAACATAAATTGATTATTTACTTTGAGATTATGAAAATAGGCCTATTCCAGTTACATAAATGTCCAATTGTTTCTGAGATTGCGAAATGAGTATCTGAATTCAATTTTCAAAATTATATGTACATATGCTTTCATATGTAGGCAAATCTTCAAACTTTAAAGTAAACCTCACGGTTATATTCATTTGAACAACAATAATTAATAAATTAAATCCAATTTTCATAACAATATGATGTAACATTTATTTGAATGTTTAAATGAAAATAATTATTCGATACTTTCCATGTTATAAACTGATTAATTAATTATTAGCTGATTAATGTTTTTCACAATATCGAATTACATCAATATTGAATTTTAATTAATTTTAATTATATAACATAAATTGATTATTCACTTCAAGGTTATGTAATTGAATACTGACTATAATTTTTGTAATAAAAGTTTTTTTGAATACCTTCATTATAATTATATAATTTTTTTTAATGTTTGCGATGGTATGAAATGATTTTCTCAATTTAATTTTCAAAATTATATGTACATATATTTTTATTTTTAATAAAATTTGTATAAAAGTTTATTAATAATTTAAATTTTAAGTGATGCAATTAAAAAATTAAAAAATATGAATTTAAAATTAATTGCATATTTAAACGAAAATATTGGTGTAATGCTTTTTATGTTTTTAAATGATTGATTAATTATTGATTCTACTGTTACGTAATGGAAAATGCAAAATACTTTCCTTTTTAATTAGGTTCCTCGTTTTAGTTGAGATCGAAGATCTCGCACAGGGAAGAGTAGCCAATAAATAAATTATAGATAAGTTCAACAATTTATTATCAATAATTACAATTAAAATGTATTGATTAAAAGAGTTTAGCACAAGAAGCTGAAGGAAGACTTGTAGACTTGTCTCTAATCCTTGGCCAGGACCTTTAAAATAAAGGATACTCATATATTATGGCCCAAAGGAGTTAGATAAATGAAAGTAGAATTATTGGTATGAGGACTTACCGGTTATTGATTCGATTGAAGAATCAAATGTTATCTAGATGGTCTGTGTAATGGTGTGCAATGAGGGGTTGTGCACCTTATTATGAATTGGATATCCAAGATTTTAGTAGATCCTTAATTGGTATTCAAAGTGTTCCAATGGTTGATAATAGTGTGTCCAATTCAGGTTGGAATTGGTTCAAAGTATTACAAAGATGGGAATTCCCAGATGCGGGTTTCCCGGTGCACAACACTGTCACAAGGGCACACACGCTAACACGCGAGAGATACCGGTTTGACACACTAGACACTGGACAGTCGAATCGGAGAAAACCGTAGAAAAATAGAGAAGAGGTGAACTATAACTTCTAACTTATCACTTTGCTTATGACTGACCCATGCTGGTCCCATGAGTTTTTATAGGGCCTATGGCGACGTCCTTGAATGCTTGAATGTCGGTGTATACGCGTACGTCACGAGTATATATAGATATACTATATGGCTTACAATGTTTTCAGTATATCTATAGCTATGTCCTCCAGCCTCCACGTGCTTTTGTGCTCTATAGTCTATGCGTCTATGGCTAGCTAGACAGTGTTCGCTACGGATTACAATGTTCTTACCACGAAGTAATAGTAAGGAGAAGAAACTGTGTACTACGAAAGCATGGCAACTTTTTCGGAATAGTTGTCGAGACCTTTGAGTGAAATATCTGCGAGAGCTACGAAGATGCACGAAGTACTCTCGCCAAGAGCCGAAAGAGTTACCGCCTATTTCAGCAGTAAATTTGAATGAGGAAACACTTTGAAATGAAAATGTTATCAAATTCATGTAATTTAAAAAATTTGAATATTAAATTAAGGTTCCAGTGATATTTACAAAACAGCCTATTTATAAAAATTTATATAACAATTATTATCATGTACTTTGATTGCAAAAATAATGTTCATTAACCTCTTTGACCAACCTCGAATTGAAAGCGCGAAAATAATTGTGAATCTTAAAACTCGCATAATTTTCAATTGTAAAATGTCCAAATAAAAAATTCTCCACTTTAAAATATTTACAATTGAAAGTTCTACATTTTTTAGAAGTTATAATTGACAACCCTTCAATTTCAAAGATACATAAATGAAAATTTTCAAAATTAAAAGTCGACTTTTTAATTCTAAATCTTCTAAATGTAAGAAATTTCAAATATAAAGCATCAAAATTAAAGAATTTTTCATTGTAAAACTTGAACTCGCATATTTTGAAATTGTTAATGGTCAAAATTAAAAACTCTCGAATTTTAAACTTTTATAATGGAAAGTTCTACAATTTGAAGAGTTGCAAATAAAAAATGTTCAAGTATAAACATGTATGAATAAAAGTTCTTGAATGTTGATGATTTTGAAGAACTAAAGTCAAGCCTTCAATTCTAAATCTTCCAAATTGACGGAAAGTCGAATGTAAAGCATCAAAATTGCATAATTTTGTATTTTAAAACTGAAAACGTGCATAATTTTTAATTCCAAATTTTCAAGATTAAAACCCCTTCACTTTTAATGATCGACAATTCAAACTTCTACCATTATCAAGAGTTACAATTGAAAACTCTACCATTTTAAAGATGATAAAGTAAACACTCTTAAATATGGTTGATTTCAATGATCAAAACCTCAAATTGCTGACAGATATTTGTATTTCTTAATTAAAAAAGAAAAACAAGAAACAGTTATTACACTTACCCTGAATCTGCTTTTATATTAATCTGTCATATTTTATCATTAAAAATAATAAAATTGTAATTTCTTGGAAAAAACCACGGATATTCAAGGAAAATATATAATATTTTATTTCATTCCTACAAAATAATTCAAAAAACCTTGCTTTATGCATCTCAGTTTCTTTTATAATAATTGATTAAAGTAAGATGTAATGGCAGCCACTTTTTTCTACAAATAATTATAAATATAATCTTAATATTACACTCGAATTTCATCACGGCACGTAAACAAAATTTGCTTTGCCTCGGATTTGACTGACCGCCATGACACTCGGCACTCTCGATCTCTCCGCTATCGCAGATATTTCACTCACACATTAGGAAAGCCCCCCCCCCCATCTATTCCGAAAAAGTTGCCATGCTTTACCGCCGCAAATGCATTAGCGTGGTTTCTCCTTACTATTACTTCGTGGTTCTTACTATAGTCTATACTCTATATCTCTTCTCTCGTGCTGAATATATATATATATATATATATATATATAGCTATATCCTACAG
>CAKNYM010053938.1:199711-226826 GCA_932195095.1 Andricus curvator | reverse complement strand
AACCTGTTACGATGGGTTTACATCGCAACAAGTTAGAATTGAAAAGTCTTATGCTTGAATAGAATCGAAAAGCCTTATGCTTGAATTAAATTGAAAAGTCTTATGCTTGAATTTCAAAAGCAAAACATAACAAAACGTGAATGAATCATTAAAAAAATACGTCTCACCTTTTTTAAACTGAATTAGTAGTTTGCTAATCAAGTAGTGGAAAGTTCTTAGCCAATAATTTATTAAAAGTATTATTGATAGTTTGTCCAAGTCTTCATAACCTCAGTGAAATCGTTACGACTTCAGTTCAGTAATGTACTGAACTTCGCACAATTTAGTTATTAAAATTTAAATAATCCAGATCAGGTTAAGTAAACTAAGTTCTTACATAAATTAAAAAAAAAAATGATAATCAACAAAATTCAAACAATAACACGTTTTCAGGTCACACCCTACATAATGCCTGATAGGCTCAATGGTCTACTTTATGCTCATTTCTTGGAAGATGAACTACCAGAGTTTTTAAACGAATGTGGCGTGCAAAATATTTTGCAACAAATAATGTGGTATCAACAAGATGGAGCTCCACCCCAATTTGCACTTGATGCACGAAGAGTGCTAAACGAGAACTATCCACAAAGGTGAATTGGACGCGGCGGTCCGATTGCTTGGCCTCCACGATCACCTGATTTAACTCCACTGGACTTTTTTCTGTGGGGATATTTAAAAGACTCCATTTACAAGGAACCAGTAGCAAACCTCGAAGTTCTTGAAGCCAGATTGCGTGAAGCTTGTGGAAGTGTTACACAACAAATGCTTCGTCGAGCCCAACGTGAGGTGATTGAAAGAGCAAATCTTTGCAAAGAAGAAAACGGTGGTCACATCGAAAACCGACTGTATTCCAGAAAAGCTGATCGAACAGACACTTCAATAATTATAAGTGTTTCATTATTATTATTATTATTATTCCAAGTGTATTATTAGATCAATATTAAATTTCGAATTATTAAGTTTAAAAATAAAATTTTTTCGTACTCTGATACCCTCAGTGTTAAGCTTCAGGTAGTTAACCCACTTCCCTTGCACAGTGTAACGTCATTTATGGACGTCGCATTGTTAAAAATAATAAAACTAATCTTTTAGTCAAATTGAGCAACATATTTTTTTTAAATAAATCGATTAGTGAAATTTGACTTGAGATTACTTAAATAATAATAAATAATTGAACCAGTAACACTCTTTTTGCTTTCCAATTTCATTAATTCAGACTTATTTAGAGAGTAGAGTATTACTTACCTGCCACATTCGAGTCACGTGAGCCTTCATTCACAAATTTAAGTTGTTGATTACTATTAATTAATTGAAACTTAGCCATAAATTTAATTTTAGCCTAACCATGAACATTTTTTTTTCAGAAAATGCTCTAAGGGACTGACTTGAAAACTGCAAATTTACCTCTCTAACTCTGAATAATTAAATTCATCTAATCGTTACTCACATACTGGCTGACTTCTAGTATCACCAAGTAATTGCAATGAACTAATTGTTAGTCAAACCTAACTAATTCTCAGGAAAAAATACAGCGAAACATTTTGGAAAATAATGTCACTAATTTTATAGTCAAATTGAAAAACATAATTTTTCAAAAATAAATCCTTTAGTAAAATTCAACTTGAGATTAGTTAAATAATAATAACCAATTGAATCAGTAACTATCTTTTCGCTTCTCAAGTAGTCATTTTTCATTAATTCAGACTTGCTTAGAAAGTAGAGTTTTACTTACCTGCCACATTCAAGTTACGTGAACCTTCATTCAAAAATTCAGTTGTTGATTATTATTAATTAATTAATTGATACTTGGCCATAAATTGAATTTCAGCCCAAACATGAAAAAAAACATTTTTCAGGAAAGCCTCTAAGGCTCTGATTTAAAAACAATAAATTTACCCCGCTCACTCTGAATATTGAATTAAATTTAACTAATTATCACTCAAATGATGGCTAACTTCTAGCATCACAAAGTAGTAGCAGTAGTATACCATTAAGCCATTTCCCTTTCAGGGTAGGCGTGACACTAACCGATTCGGGTAGTGTTTCTAGGTGGATAGTTTCTTGTAGTAAATAACTACTACAAGTGTGGGCTCACCAAACCCACGGTGGGCCAATAGCACGCAGTATTCTCGAATGGTCACCCATCCAAGTACTAACTGCGCCCAACGCTGCTTAACTTCAGTGATCTGACGAGAACTGGTTTTTTCAGCGTGGTATCTAATTAACTAACAATTAACTAACTGTTAGTCGAATCTACGTAATTCTTGGTAGAAGAATGTACCGAAACATTATTGAAAAAATGTAACTAATTTTTTTGTCAAATTGCATACAATACAGGTTTTTTTCTAATCAAATTAGTGAATTTTGATATACGATTAGTTAAAAAATAATAAAAAATTGAATTAGCTCTATCTTTTTGCTTTTCAATTAGTACTTTTTCATGAATTCAGATTTACTTAGAGAACAGAGTTTTACTTGCCTGACACGTTCGACTTACGTAAAACTTGATTCACACAAGGTTCGTGATCTTGTTGGGTATTTAGTCGACAATTGTACATGTTTTTACTAAGATTAAATACAAATAGGCTCTTTCAAACATGAACTTGATTAAGCTTTTAAGGTTTCAAATTACGAATTTTCAAATTTCTCGTTTCGTCGTTGCGAGTTTGTTTTCAAAGGTCACTGTTACGAACAAGCCACCTGTTTAGCGTGAAATGGGCTGCTTTCGATGACTTTTTTGGATTTGAAGCAATACTGCCTATTTTTGAAAGACACAACGTGATTGGCCAACTTTGACCTTCTCTATCTCAAAAAATAATGAGTATTCAACATTTTTGAGCTCTCAAATATGATTTTAGTTTTTCACCAGTATTCGAGCTATGTGGTCCGTATGCGCGAACTTTGGGACACCCTGTATATATACGTAACGGGACGTGACACCTCCCCCCTAATTCGAACGGGGGGTGAAGCATTCAGGTGGGGCTTCAGAGTCCCACATGGAGCGAACGTCCGCGTTCGAACGTATGGTAGAAGGGTCGTCATAAATACTAGATTAAAGAAATAGACACAATTATTTCTTATATGTCAGTTTATATTCGTGAAAAGAAGATATAAAAGTATACAAAAAAAATATATATGTAATATTAAATATGTTTTGAGATCATTGATTACATATTGTACTTATAGTTTCTGCGTGGACGAAAACAATGTGGAGCTACATGTCCTCTCTCATAGCATCTTTCGCATGCGTTTAACCATTTATAAAGTTTTATTTTATTTGTACTAACTTGTGCATCTGAAATTATGTGCACATTCACATTCTCGTGAATATTGATTCTTAAATTAGTATAATTTTCTTCGCAAAACATAAATTTTTCTGTTAACGCTTCTAACATTTGGCGAGCAGCATTTTGTCTCGAAGCCTTTTTTGTAGATGCAGGCTCACCTTCATATAAATATTTCACATTATTTGTATGCATTATGCATTTAGCCTCAAATGGTGGCAATTCGGCGTTATGACCTAGTGTCTTTACAATAAAAATAGGTTTCGAAAAATCGTATTCGACACTTATTTCGTTAAGGGTTTGTACTACTGAGGATTTCGAGAGGTTTCTTTCCATTGCCATGTTATCTGTAAAAGAGAAATAGCAATATTTGGATTTTTAGATAATATGGCATTGGGAATTCAGTTAAACTATATGACATTATATAATATATGGTGTTGATTTTAGCAGAAAATTTATTATTATTTTTTTATATGACGTAGTAGATTTTAAAGTAAGATTTAATTACATATGCAGCGTTGTCACAATAAAATTGGGTTTTATTCACAATTGTATTTAAGAAATTTCACTTTCGATGATAGTCTTACTTTGGGCCATAACTAACAAAATTTTGGCGCCAAATTAGAATTTTTGAATGTTTTGTTATTACTAATTGGCATATCGGACACATTTTGCTAATTTAAAATATCTAATTTATTACTGTTTATCATTTCAAGAAATCAAAACGCGTACAAATATTTTTGCTACAAAAATTAAGAGATGAAGAGATACATAACCTGTAAATTCACAAAATTATGACAAATCGTGCAACTGTACTGAAATGTACTTGAAGAAAGAAAACAAGGTGAAAAGCGAATTTTTACTGTGAATATAATCATGGTACTTACGTAATGAAATTTCGAGAAGTGTACTTTTTAAATACAATTGCACTTTAAATGGTAACAATAATGGTAAGAATACAAAAAATATGAGGACATCTATGAATATTCAATCATTATTTTCAAGAATTTCAGTGTCAGCATCCGAATCCTCTTTCGGAATTATTATTCAACAAAATTTAAAAAGGATCATCCAATTTTACGTAAACATCATAAAAGAGATACATATGTATTTGCGAGGTTAAATATTAAAATAGTAAAATTGGATTTACATAGTATAGTGTACATAACTACTTATGAAGAAGCAGAAGAAGAATTATATAGCTTTCTATTAGAAAAATAATTTTTACATTGACAAAAAGTGATTATTTTGCAAGAACCATTCTTCTAATAGTATAAAGAGAGATGAGAAAAAAAACATGGTTAGAAGTTTGTATAGGTTGGTGAACAAAATTGCCTATCCAGGGTTACAAGAAAAAAAACGAATACGTGGTGTCGTCTAGGATGGATTTTCTACAGGAAGGGTTATAAAACTGAGTCTAGGTGCTTAAACATTTAAGATAGACCAGGTGCAGTAATAGCAAACATAAAAATTAAACAGTTTTTTACTGTGAAATGTTTCATTTTTGAAATTGGAAGAATGTTAAACATAAAGGAAGTAGAGAGGTTTAGTTTAAAATTAAGGAAAGAGTCGGGAAAGACTATAGGGTGCCATCTATTTGTAACTGTATGCGTGAGGGCTTCCAAAAGGTGTCGTTAAAGAGAGTTATAGGAGTCAATAGTAACATGAAGTCTTTGACCCTTGAGATGATTTCAGAAAGATTTATAATTTTTTGAAAGATCAAATTAGGGATAAGAAATAAATTATCTTCGAGTAAATAAAGAGAAGCTTCTTGAGTTTCTTATAATTTCTCAAATGTGTTTGGAACTTTTTGTAAAAATGGATCATGTTTTGTTGCTGAAGAACTGTAAATATTATATGTTTGAATAGAAATTAGCGAAATTTCTTCAAGAAAATAAGTTATTGATTTGGTATCAATGTTGTTACTACTTCCATTGCAAATGTCAGATCTCTTCTTACATCTTGTGATGAATTTGTTATAGTTCTCTATTATCTGATGCTTGAAATGATATAAGACAAACGTGTCTCAATCAGACGAAAAACGATATTCATCTGAAAGGATTTGAATATCAATAATAGGCTCAAGATAAACACCTAATGAGTGCGAGAAAAGAGAATCGATGTACGAAGTTTTTAGTTCATTGTGCTTTTCGAAAGCCTGTAAAAAGAAAACAAAAGTTAGTGTATAAGATGGTTTTAATTTTGATGATTATATCCCTAGTTGTGTGTATGCTTCTAAGATTTTGTGCCTATTTAGGAATATCACTGTCATTTCTTTCGAAAATTTCCGTATGAAATAAATATGGCCATAACATGAGCAGATCAATTTGATGCATAAAAACGACGATAAGAGAGTCTATACGCTGACAGTGGATAGGATCCATCTGGAATTTAAATGATAAGGGCTTGTCTTTTAATTATTAACGGTTTGACATTTTATGTGTGAACGTTTAAGTCTATTGACGTGTACTACTGCAGGTTTGCCTTTTATGTCAATTTTGAAGTTTCCTTTTCCTAATATTTCTAGGACTTCATAAGGCCCTTTATATTGATCATCAAATTTTTTCTAAGGTTCTTTTCCAATTAATAAAAAGACGTTGTCTCCAGTTTTGATTTCTAATGGATTAACTTTTCGATCATGATATATTTTTGACTTTTCATTAGCCGCAATTAAATTTTGTCTCACTTGAGTTCTCATTTCATATAATTTTGTTATAAAATTCGTTAGGTAATCGTCATAAGTTTGCAATTTTTCTTACATTGATAGTGGTTTATTTGATGGTTGACGCGCTAATTTACCGAAAAATAATTCATAGGGCGTACATTTTGTACCTTCGTGGACACTTGTATTATAAGAAAACATGGCTAATTCAAGCCAATCGTCCCATTCGGAATTTTTTGAAACAAATTGTTTGAGGTATTCAGCTATCACGTGATGTGATCTTTCAAGAGACCCATTTGATCGTGGATGGAATGCTGTTGTTTTAAATTGCTTAATTCGAAAACGTTTTGCCATTCTTCTCATTAAATTGCTTAAAAAATTTGAACCTTGGTCAGTCAAAACTGCTTTTGGGGAACCGAAAATGCATATAAATTTTTTAACAAAAATATCGGCTGCTGTTGAAGCTTTCGCGTCTGGAATTGCTAGAGCTAAAGCATATTTTGTAAAATGATCTTGAATAGTTAAGATATTTACGTTGCCTAATGTTGTTTGTGGAAGTGGGCCAACTATGTCCATTGAAATTTTTTCGAATGCAGTTCCAGGCGTGTCCGTTATTATCATCGGATTTTTAGTTTTCACGCGAACTAAGTTTTTAATTTGACATTGCAAGCACTACTGAATATATTTCTGAATATCAATTTTCATATTCTACAAATAATAATTCTGACGAATTCGATGATAAGTTTTTGTAATACCTTTATGACCTCCTACACTGAAAAAAATGGTTAGTTGTGACAAGAAGCTCTTTATTAGTAGAGATGGTATTAGATGCGACAAGCACTTCGATGGTAAAAGTAACTAGCCAGTTTACTGCGGCAACAAGTCGCCGTTAGTAATCCTACGTAGGTTATATTAGTAGCGATAGTAATTCTAGTGACAACAAATAAAGTAGTCACATTTACCACCAATTTATTTTCCAACAAATAAAAGTAGTAACAGTTACAAGTTTCCCTCCTTGGCGACATTGGCAGAACTGAAACCTGAGCAGTGCTGCCAACATGCGCACCGAAATATCGCGTCATGTTCTCGATCGTCGCCATTTTCATCTTAACCTTTTTGTGAATTGTGTAGTAGTGAAGACCGTGAAGATTATCGCATCGATCTAAATTTTCTAATAGACTTACTACTGCTGCAAGTCTGCACTTTTAAATACACAGGAACTCCAATATAAGGCAGACTGATTTAGTTGTTCCTAGAACTGCTGGCCCACGCAGTTTCTCAGCGAAGAAGCAGTGTTAACAATGCGTGTGCACCCCGCACCATTCATCCAACGAAGAATGTAGTGCCACGGCTCTGCGAGGCAACCTCCGAAACTGGCCTGATATTGGAGTTCTTGTGTATCGAAATTACAGTGGTTTTTCATTAACATGCCAATGGGCATGTAGTTGTATTTCGACATGACGTCTTATCAGGATCTGGTCTCTATATGAAGTCCTGAGGACGCTCTGGTGTCCACTATAGAGAAATTATAGTAAAATTTACTATAATTTCAGTATTGAGAAGTACTAACTTCTCAATAGTCCACGAGTCAGTCATTTTAATATGTTGTACAATTTTATAGTTTTAGTAGTAAGGACTACTAATTTAAATAGTAAGGACTACTATTTTAAATAGTAAAACTTACTAATTGTAATAGTAAGGATTACTACTTTAAGTAGTGAGATCAACTAACTTATTTGTAAGACTAACTAATTTAATAGTAAGACGTACTAATTAAAGTGGTTAGGCTGAAAATAGTATGTACCATCGAAAGTTGTCGCGACAACAAGTAAAGTAGTAAGGACAACTACTACCAATCTTGCGAATAAAAGTAGTAGCCCCAACCAGTTAAATAGCAGCGGCATATTTTACAAACTAAAGTAGTTGGCCCTACTATTTTATTAGTTGTCCCAACCAACTATTTTTTTCAGTGTAAAGCTGAAGAATGTGCCTCTTCAAGTAATTGAGTTCGCTGTTCTTTCGTTGGATATTGAACTATTCCCGTACATATTATAATTTTGGTAGAAGAATCCGAAAAAGTTTAAATTAGAATTTCACGTATTTCTTTCCAACCTATGTGATTAACTTGTGAAGTTTTTGCGATACTAATAGATCGTAAATTTAGTCTCACTGATATTGAATGCAAAGATAGTATTGAAAGTTTAATACTGCTTAAAGTGTCTGACAAATTTTCTTTAGAATCAGCTTCAATGGGAAGGGCTAAATGATACTGCTGTCCTTTCTTTATTTCTTTAACAACTCCTTTCTCAAGTTGGCTGAACTTAGGTAAAATACCACGTTTAGACAAAGCTCTTGATCCATTATCACGTGGGGAACCGTCAGTAGCAATAAAATAAGCGTAATTATCTTTACACATCGTTAATTGATCACGACACTCAACAACATTTTGTTGTGTATGTGCTTGGGTATTCAAAGGAGGGGGTTCTGGAGGGGGTTTACTTTCTTCTAATTTATCTTCATTTTTATCTTGAAAAATTTCGGGATTTTTCACATTTCTTCCCTTTGGAATTTTTATAAAATCTTCTGGTTCCGAAAGTTCTTGCATATTTCCTTCATCAAAAATGTTTTCTTCATCTGAAAATTTTTGAAAATTTTCGTCATTTAGGACTTCATCTTCCGTAGTTGAGAGATTATCTTCTTCTTCATTTTCCTTCTCTTCTTGTTGTGCAACAGGCTTTGCCTTGGATTTTTGGTAATTTTTCTTCTTTTTTTTAACTTGTTTTCTTGAATTATAAAAATATTCTGTATCTGAATCAGATTCATCTTCATGTTCAAAGTGTATGTGCGTTTGCTGTTTAAAATTCAGGGACTCACCAGTGGTTGACTCTTTTCTCGATCTGCCTCTCTTTTTCAAGGCTTGCCGGTTGCTTGCATTTGTGAGCACAGCTTTCTTGGGCCTACCTCGTGCTTTTTTAACAGCAGGCGAGGAAGGTAAGTATTCTTCCTCACTATCTTTATGTGACTTACCTTGATTTTCAATTTGTTCATTAATTTGTGCTTGCTCTTCGTATTTTTGTTTCTGTCCTTTTGTAACCACAGTATTCCAAGATTGACAGAGAAGTTCGTTTTTCTTTATAATTTTTGGAATTAAAAGTAACATTGAAAGATAGAGAAGTTTCTGTACTGGACTATCAAAAAGTTCATTTTCTATTTAATTCAGTGATTATTCACTTATTAAATTATGAAGAATTTCAGGAATTTTTTCCTTCAAAGATTCACTATTTATTTTGATATTTTCTTCGGAATCTGAATTTTTATGATTTTCAGAGTTCAAGAATTCCATAGAATTGATAGGATTTTCTTCCTCAAATGTTGAGTCATTCTCAGAAATTATATTAATTCCTATGGTTTCATCGTTTTCTAGAACGGGGTTTCTCGAAAGCGCATCTGCATTAACATTTGACTTTCCTGCTTTATAGACGACGTCATAATCATATTCGGCTTATGGTCTGTAACGAGGGTGAATTTTCGTGCGTACAAATAAGGGCGAAAATATATTACAGAGTAGACTATCGCTAAAGCTTCTTTTTCATACGTATCGTATTTACGTTCAGTATCGGTTAATGATCTTGAAACATACGCAAATGGTTGGTCTTTACCTATTTTACCTTGCGAAAGTATTCCGCCTATGGCATAACCTGATGCATCTGTAGTTACAATGAAAGGTTTTGAAAAATCAGGTCGAATCAAAAGTGGTTCTTGGCACAATTTATATTTTAAAATATTGAAAGCTTGTTGCTGCTTTTCCGTCCAATTAAATGATATATCTTTTTTTAGGAGCTGATTTATTGGGGCTGCTATCTTAGCAAAATTTTCTATAAATCTACGGTAATATCCTGCTAAACCTAAAAATTGTTTAATATGCTTTTGATTTTTAGGAGTTGGGAAGTCTTTTACTGCCATGATTTTCTTCGGATCGGGTCGAACTCCGTCCTTATCTATTATATGTCCCAAATATCCTACTTCGTGTCGTAGAAATTCGCACTTGTCGAGCTGTAAATGAAGATTTGCATTTCGTAATCGGCTCATTAGTTCAGTAAATTTTGATTCATGTTCTTCTAAAGTATTTGCGTAAATCACAATGTCATCTAGATAAACAAAGAGTTCCGTTCCCTGAAGTCCCGTTAGAACTAAATCCATTAGTCTTTGAAAGGTTGCTGGTGCGTTTTTTAAACCAAAAGGCATTCTGTCAAACTCATAATGTCCATAAGGGGTTAAAAAGGCAGTTTTGTGTGCATATTTGGGATCCATTTTTATATGATGGAAACCCGTTGCTAAATCGAAAACAGAGAAATAGCGAGCAGATCCTAACTGGTCTAAAATGTCGTGAATGTTTGGTAGAGGATATGAATCACCAATTGTCTTTTCATTCAATTTTCTAAAATCAAGTACCATTCGCCATTTATTTTTTCCTTGTGAGTCTTGTTTTTTTGGAGCAATCCAAACTGGTGTTTTGTAAGGTGATTGGGAAGGTTTTATTACATTGTTTTTTAATAATTCATCTACTTGCCGGATGATTTCTTCCTTATGAACTGGAGGAAATCGATATTGTCGCGAAAAAATAGGACAATCATCTGTTGTCGGTATTGAGTGTTGAAGAATGTTTGTAGGTTCTAAGTATTCTCCAGGAAAGTGGAAGCAATCTGCATTTTTAGTTATTAATTTTTCAACATGTTCATATTCTTCCATATTTAAATGATCTAACCGTAGTAGTTTTTATATAATTTCTACTCTTTCTTCGCCTGCGATCTTGTAAAATTTGCAGAAATGGTTTGACTTTTCATCGGATATCAAAAAACTATTTAATATTAAATTAGGCTCTATATTTATTAAGTATTTATTAGTGTAAGAATGCAAATAGATAAATATATAAATAAATATATACTACATATAAGAACTTTAATTTTCTGGAATTTTCTCAAAAGCTTATTAATCAATCAAAATATTCAGAAATGAAAGTTAAAATTAAAAAATATATATAATGTAAAAATAATTTGATTATTTCGATGAAAATAATTTCTTGAAGGTTTTTATGTTGTGAACTGTTTAATTAATTATTAGCTGATCAATTTTTACCACAATATTGAATTACATAAAGATTGAATTTGAATTGTTTTAAATTCAGAAACATGAATGGTAGTATGGAAGTTTACTAATATGTTTAATTTTCAGAAATGATAGTGATTTTTTTTAATGTAGAATAAAAATTATTCCAATGATTGAATGAAAATTATAGTTGAATGTTTTTTATGTTATAAACAGATTAATTAATCATTAGCTGATTATTTTTTTCAACTATTTTGAATTACATGATGATTGAGTTTTAATTGCTTTTGATTAGGTAACATAAACTGATTATTTACTTCAAGGTTATTTAATTGACTATTGACTATAATTTGTATAATAAAAGTTTGTTAATGTTTAAAATACCTCTATTCCAATTCTATATATTTTTTTTTAATTTGCGATGTCGTGAAATGAGTATCTGAATTTCGATTTCGAAATTATGTGCACATATATTTTAATTTTCTCTAAAATAGTTTAAAGGGATATTAATCATTCAAATTTGCAAAAAAATATGGAGTAAAAATTATTTGAATGATTCAATGTAAATAATTCTTCAACCCTCTTTGTGTTATGAAAGGATTAATTCATTATTAGCTAATTAACTTTGTTATAAAATTAAATAACATGAATATTTAATTTAAATTTTTCTCCATCAAGTAACATAAATTAATTATTTACTTTAAGGTGATGTGATTGAATATTGGATATTATTAGAGTATTATATACTATTATATACCATTAAGCCATTTCCCTCTCGGCGAGCCTCAAGGGGTAAGCGTGACACTACCCGATTCGGGTAGTGTTTCTAGGTGGACAGTTACTTGTAGTAAATAACTACAAGTGTGGGCTCACCACACCCACCACCGCCAACAGCAACGCAGTAGTATCAGACGGTCACCCATCCAAGTACTAACCGCGCCCAACACTGCTTAACTTCAGTGATCTAACGGGAACTGGTGTTTCCAGCGTGGTATGGCCGTTGCCATAATTGGCGTTGTATAATAAAAGTTTATTTTTTATAACCTATCCCTATTACAATGATGTAATTTTTTCATAATATTTATGATGTCAAATGACTATCTGAATTCAATTTTCAAAATTATATGTACAATGTTCATGAGTTTTATTTTTTCCAGAAAATTAGTATAAAAGATTATTAATATTTAAAATTTTCAGGCATGAAATTTCAAGATTAAAAAATATATAAAGTGAAAATTATTTGAATTTTTGAATGAAAATAATTATTTAAGGTTTTTTATTTTGTAAACTGACTCATTGATTATTGACTGATTGATTTTTTTCACAATATTAAATGTTGTTCATATTGAATTTAAATTTTTTTCCATTGAGTAACATAAATTTATTATTTACTTTAAGTTTATGTAATTGAATGTTGCATATAATTGGTATAATAAAAGTTTATTTATATTTAAAATACCCCTATTCCAGTTACATAATTTTTGAAATGTTTCTGATGATGTGATATGATTATCTGAATTCAATTTTCAAAATTATATGTACACATGTTTTCATTTTTTCTGTAATTAGTTCAAAAGGCTGTTGATGACTGAAATTTTCAGAAAAATATAAAATCAACATTATTTGAATGTTTCGATGAAAACAATGATTTAATGCTTTTCATGTTCTGAACTCATTGATTATTTATTAGCTGATTATTTTTTGCACAATATTAAATTACTTGAAGACTTAATTTTAATTTTGTAATATTAGCTGACATAAATTATTATAAAAAAAATAAATTTTTTGAAAAATATAAAATAAACATTATTTAAATGTTACAATGGGAATAATTATTTATTGCTTTTCATGTTGGAAAATGATTAATTAATCATTAGCTGATTAGTGTTTTTACAATATTAACCCTCCGTTTGGCACATGTTCCGATAACCTTCGGTTTGGCACATGTGGTCTGGCCTGACCCCTATATATTTCCATGCAAATGTATGGAAATACTGCGTTTTTGGAGGTATATTGAAATGCATTTATATAGCATGCAGGTATAGATTTTTGGTTTTTTCTTATTCCTAGCAGATTTCGCATATATTTAATTACCTACTGTGGTAAAACTAAAAAAATTTAATGTAGAAAAACAAATTTCACAGGTGAAGAAAATCTCTTTTTTTCCCTTCATTTTCACGCTTTATTATGATCTGTACTATCCCTGCGATGGCACACTGGGGTCAAAAAGACTCCAGGCATTTTCAATCCTAATTTAAATCCCTTCAACATTTGAAAATGGTACTTATACGGTCCTGTCACCATAGCCAGATACCCCCTCCAACTCGTAAAAAATGTCATTTTTCTATATTTTTCAACTTCTACAATCTTTCTTTCATATTTAGAAGAAATTTTGAACTAAATAACCCACAGCATTCTTTGAAGTAACTATCCAAGAGTGTGTAAAAAATTCAGCTACTAAAAATAATGAATTGGCTCTTTGCGGGAAGCCTTTTTTGCTTGGGGTCAAAAAGTCCCCAGTATGCCAGCTATGTTACGCATCGGGAAGTGTGCCATCGAAGGGTTATTCTTATAAATGGGATTCATGTGAATGAGGAAGAAGTAAGGGAAGGGAGAAGAAGTAGGAGAAGTATGTGAGTGGATTTTGGGGAAGTAGAGGATGGAGAAATAAGGGAAGTGATGTGATTTGAAGTGTGGGATGTGAGGGTTTGGGAAGTAGGAGAAGTAAGTGTAAGTGAGAGATGTGAGGGGCGGGGAAGTAGAGAAAGGAGAAGTAAGGAATGTGAGGGAGTAGAAAGTGGGAGAAGTGAGGGATGTGAAAAATGTGTGGGGTTGGGTTGTAGAGGAGGGAGAAGTAAGAGAAGTGAATGAAACTAGAGGAATTGAGATGAGGGAAAGGAGATGAGGGAGAAGTAAAGAAAGGGAGGGCAGGAGAAGTATGAGAGTGGAATTAGGGGAAGTAGAAGATGGGGAAGTGATGGGATTGGAAGTGTGGCATGTGATGGATTCGGCGGTAGGAGAAGCGAATGTAAGTCTGGGATGTGAGAGAGGGAGAAGTGAGGAAACTGAGCAGATAGAATGTAAGAGAAGTGAGGGATGTGAAGAATATTAGGGGTGGTGATGTAGTGGAGGGAGAAGTAAGAGAAGTGAAGGGGGTGAGAAAGTGCGTGGATCGGATGCGTGGGGAATGAACGTAGGGGACTTGAGGAGAGGGAAAGTGGATGAGGGAAAGGTAAGGGAGGGGGGGGGGCTGAAAAGTAGGGTTAATGAGGGGCTGGGCAGTGTTGGAAGGCAATTAGTGAAAGTGAGTGTATGGGAAGTGAGTGATGTGATTGCAATGGAAGCAGGAGAAGTAAGGGTTCACTTTATAACGTTCACATATGTGTATGTAAGATGCCAAGAGAATATAAAAGGCAGTTTGAATGGAAAAATACCAAGAGAAACTAAAAAAACGAATTGAAATGTCCAAAATGCATTATACATATTTCATACATTTCCGCATAAAATATATAGGGGTCTGGCAAGGCCACATGTGCCAAACCGAAGTATATTTAAATAAATATCCTTGTAATTATCCGTGTATGGCATGTATCCTTTCAATTCTTTTTTTAAATAATAGCTGAGGAAATTGTAGGAAAATTCAGGGAGTTTCAAGTCACCAACTCAATCAGAAGTATACTAAATAAACATTTTGAATCGCGAAAGGTCTGGCTGGACCCATGTGCTAAATGGAGTGTTAAATTAAATAAAGATTGAATTATAATTTTTCTATACTAAGGAGCATGAATTATTTATTTTAAGGTTACGTAGTTGAATATTGGTTATAATTCGTGCAATTAAACTTTATTCATATTTAACATATCTCTGTTGCAACTATATAATTTTCTTAAATGTTTCTGCTATTTTGGAATGAGTATCTCAATTGCTTTCTCACAATTATATGTAAATATGTTTTAATTTCTTCTGAAATTAATTAAAAATGTTAATTATAATCTTCATAAAAATATAAAGTAAAATTGATTTGGATGTTTCAATTAAAATATTTGTTCATTAATTTTTACTTCGTATACTAATTGATTTTTCCACAATATTGAACCACATAATTATTGAATTATAATTTATCTTTTGTGTGGTAACAGGAATTGATTACTGACATTAATATTATATCATATAATATTGGCTTTGATCTGTACAATCGAAGTTTATTTACGTTTCATACCTTTATTACAATTGAGTAATCTAGCATGACGTCATGGTTCCGATAGGATAGGTGGAAATGTCAGGAAGGTTAGCATAGTTGGTACATATTTACAATAAAATAAGATATGCCAAAATTTCAGGTTGGAGTATCGGATAGATTTGATCAGAATCGGGCACTATAACACAAAATTTTGGATAGTTGATTTTATTTCTTGAAACTGGAAGGTCTTCAACCGATAAAAGAATAAAACATAATTGCGCAAATGCATTTTACACTTGAAAAATATTACTATTCATACATTCATAACTAACTTTTACGTTTAGAATATTTTTTCAAAAAAGTCTTATGCATTCCCATGAAAAGAATCCTTTGTACTAACTAGGCTAACCTTCATGACATTTGCACCTATCCTACCATGATTATGACGTTTAGCTCACATACTCAATCATATAATTATTTTAAATTTTTGTGACCAATTCTCGATTATCATATTCCACTTTTTGCACGCTTCAGAGAAGGAAATGAAAGAAATGGAAGGTTGTAGGATTTAAAGTTAGAAATATCATCTTTAAAATGAGATTAGGAATATGATAAAATATCTACTGGTTCTCGAATTGTCATTTAAATTCGACATTCGACTGCCGCTCGACGAACTGATTTTCATCTTGGACATGCTTCCACATTTTTTATTATAAGTCGAGAAAAAGTAAATATTTCATTATTTTCTTGGTCTCATTTTAAAGAGCAGATTCCAAGCTTTAATTTATCGGAGTTTGAATTTTTTCAATTCACTTCTCTGAGGCATGGAGAAGTGGGACCTAATATATCGCTGAAATAACCACGAAAAAAGAGAGCCATGTAACTTAATTCAATTTTCGAAATTATATGTGGATATGCTTTAATTATTCGACGATCTTTCGTCGTACGCTGTTGTTTTTTTCTGAATTATTCAAACGTTATAATATGATAATAATTTAATGATTTAGCGATGTTTCTTGATTCACAGATTTACAAAAATGGCCGTGAAATGAGGATTCCATTTCAATTTTCAAAATGACATGTACATATGTTTTAATTATTTAGCAATGTATTCTGACACGCTCGTCTTTTTCTATAAAAATTTATTTCAACATTCCAGTGCAAATACATGTTCAATGATTTTTATATTGAGAACTGAGAATCAGATCTGAAGAGGATTTTTTTAAATTATAGGTATATTAATTTGTTAATGATTTAGCGATGTATGTTGATACTTACATTTAAAAAAATGGCCGTGAAAGTACCCGCAAATTTCATTGTACAAAAATTATGTTTTTTTCAAAATATTAAATTACATAACGTGCACTTGAAATCTTCAAATTATATCTCGACATTTACTATTATAATTAGTAATAGTAAATTCTACGTTACATGGATTCACTGAATACATTCTTTTAGAGTATAATTTCTGCAAGAATTTGATTGTTCAAAAAATTTGAGGGAACAAATAGTGAGTCGAAAATTGAGTAAAGGAGGAAAATGGAGACAAAAAGTTGGCGCGCGCTTGCGCGCGCACGTAATAGTCTAGTATAAAGCTACAACAAGTAATCATGTTTTTACCAGCCATGACTGCAACAGCGATAAAAATGTTTATTGCTACGTTTGTGGGAAATACGAAGTCATCACTTGCCGTACGTCAATGAATGAGCAATGTAGAAACATATATCGTCAATGTTATAAAAAAGAATTTTCCCTTCAAAATGAAACATTTGCTCCAGATAGCATTTGCAGTGCTGATCTGAGCTTTTACGTTGGAATAAAATGAAAAACAATAACATGTTAAAATACTCCTCACCGGTAATGTGGTCAATACCTCAATCTGAAAAAGACTGTTATTTTTGCAATACAAAAGTTAAATGATTCAACGTTAAAAACGAATCAAAAATATCTTATGCAATAGTGTCTTCTGTCATAACTGCCAAATCTAATCTAGAGTGTGCTATCGAAAATATGGATACGAGCTCAATGATAAATGAAGCTTCAACAAATAAAGAGACAGATAGAGAGGTGATGTTAGACAGTGAAGAAGAATCTGACGACTGCTCATACGAAGATGATGAAAATGAAGAATATGTGCCAAAATTGCGGAGAAAGCAAAAAAATGAATCTTTAAGAATATTCAACGAAGATAGTTTAAACGATTTTATCAGGAGCATGGGTCTTCCTAAAGATGCTTCTGAATATATATCAGCTGAGTTGAAGAGCCGTGGTATGGTAGAACAGGAGACGAAGTCATCTTTCTACAGGAATCGAGAAAAGAAGTTCCGTCAGTACTTCAATAAACATAAAACTTGGACTTATGAAACAATTCCTCAAAGTTTTGAATAAAGAAGGAACATGTTTTCAGTACTTGACAAATCAATTTCCTGGATTAAGTGAGGCTAAATTGAAAGAAGGAGTATTTGATGGACCTCAGAAGTAATGACTACAAAGCTATCGTAGCAAATATGGTGAGGAGCTACCAACGCTTGGGATGTTTGATGAATCTTAAACTCCATTTCATGGACTCTCATATTAGCTATTTTCCTGAGAACTTAGGCGATTACAGCGAAGAGCAAGGGGAGCGTTTCCATCAAGATCTAAAAGACGCTTAGCTTCGATGGCAAGGAAAATGGGACGTGAATATGTTGGCTGACTACTGCTGGCTGCTAAAGAGAGATCAAGTACCTGGCGATGAAGATGGTGATAGTTCGAAGAGAACTAGAAATCCACTGTATAGATCCTTTGACAATAAAAGAGAACGTTATAGGCGAAAGAAAGAATAAACGCTATTCCAAAATACCATACCGTAACTCTCGTTTAGTCCTGATTTGTTGGGTTGAATTTTGGAACAGTTACACCTTTTTCTCTCGATATGACCTTGATCTCACCTTGACCTTGACACCCTGGGGTCAAGCGGGCCTCGGATTTAGATTCAGCGACCTCCACAACATATTAGGATAGTAGTCTAGTCCCATGTAGCTATATTTTACCCATATGAACCATCTATATATTTAAATAAAATGACCTTAAAATGACTTCAGAGGTCGTCATAGAAAAATACAAACATACATATCTGGACGTAAAATCTTCTTTTCTTTCAGAATCTGCAGTCAGAAATTTGTTTTTAGAAAAATGAACGAAATTGACCTTGGAATGACCTTGACCTTGACTCGATAAGTTCAAATGGACCCCGGATTCGGATTCAGCGACCCAAAAACCCTAAATTATAGTAGCTATCCTCACGCAAATGACTTTTCTGTCGATTTGACCTTCAAATGCCCTTGACCCAGATGTGCTGGGGTCAAACGGACCTCGGATTCGTGCTCAGCAGGTCAAAATACATGAGAATATATGTGTCGCGTCTGTAGATCAGAAAAGTGTTTTTTTTTGTGTGCCGGTGTTATTAATAATAATTAATAGCAATCAATAGTTAATAATAATTAACAACAATCAATAATTAATAATAATTAATAACAATCAGTTATTTATAACTACAAAAAACTATCCACCTAGAAATACTACCCGAATCGGGTAGTGTCACGCCTACCCTGAAAGGGAAATGGCTTAATGGTATACAACAACAATTAATAATTAGTAATAATAATTAAAAATAATCAGTAATTAATATTAATGAATAACAATTAATAATTACTAATAATTAACAACAATCAATAATTAATAATAATAATTACAATTAATAATTACAAATAATTAATTAGTAACAATTAATAATTAAATATTAATTAAAAACAATCAATAATTAATATTAATTATTAACAATCAATAATTAATAATAATTAATAACAATCGATAATTAATAATAATTAATGAAAATCAATAATTAACAACAATAAATAATTGGCAATAATTAATAACAGTCAATAATTAATAATAATTAACAACAATTAATAATTACTATGCATGTAGTTTATTATACTCTCTCCCTTTTACGGGTTTGAGAGTCTTGAAAACAAAAAACCTTTACAAAATCTTCTCCTCTCCTTACAATCCGTATTCTTAACCTATCTTAACCCTACTTATATTAAACGGAGGGTGAAACGGAAGCCCTAGCTCAAATTTACCACTCTCTGTGATCCCTTCTCCTTATAAGAGAAAGGTATTTTAGAACGAATGGACTGCATATGGATGAATTGAGAAGGATGCATGAGGAAGGAAGGAAGGTATATGAGTTGGTCAAGAAAAACAGCATGGAGAGAGAGAAGACAGCAGGGGAAGAGAGAATAAGAGAGACAAGGTTTAATGGGAACTATGTGTGGATTATGCCAAGGGCGAGAGCGCAATATTTGTGTGAGAAAGGAGAGAAAGGAAGTCAGGAGCTTATAGCGAGGATGAGATGTGGGTGCATGGAGGGTTTCAATAGGTTCTGGCTCGCTAGGGAAAAGAGGATGTGTGAACTATGTGGGAAGGGGGAGGCAAGAGTGGAGCACTGGTTGGAGGAGTGCGTGGAGGTGGAAAGGAGTGGGATAAGCATGGAGGTATTGATGCATGAAAGGGGGGACAAAAGGGCAGTAGCATGGGTGAAGGGAGTATTGGGAAAGATGGAGAAGAAGAGAAGGAAGGAGGAAGAGGAATGGAGAAGGAAAGATTGTAAATAGAGGAGGAAGTAAATATAAGTAATTGTAAATATTGTAAATAGTAGATAAGTATTAGGTATTAGTCGCGGAGGCAGAGTTTGGTAATGCGAGGCAAGCAAGAAAGTAGGGACATGCGAGCGAGGCGAGGCGAAGCGAGGAAGGCAATGCGATAAGAGCGAGCGGCGTTAGATATAAGGTGTGGAAGGATGTTAGTTTTAAGGGTTAGTTGTAAGAAAATTCTGCAAAAAATGGATGTGTAAGCAAGTCAATTTTTTAAGGCCAGCAGGCTAAAGAATAAACGTTTATCTATCTATAATTCCTACTGTCTCTACATGTGTCTTTCTCCTTCTCTCTAACATAGAGCGCCAGCATCTCTTTACCCTACACTACAACATTCCCCCTACTCTACTTTACCTTTCCGCTTCTCATTTCAGATCCACACAGACCATCCTTCACACAATTGCCTTTCTCGCAGTGCCCTAGACACTTTACAACACAAACTCTTCCACTGTACACCTGGCGCCCAGCATCCCTTTTTCTCACTGAACAAACACCTTTGCTCTGTTTTTCACTCCCGCACTTATTCTTTCGCCCCACCCTGCTCCTCCGTTACATTCTTCTTCCGTTCCTGCTCGCCGTCCTTCTTCTTCGCCAAAGTAATCGTGCCGGATACCACCATCTCTCCTTCCGCCTCACTCCAGTGCCATATCGTCTCCCCTACCTTCGCCCTTATGAATCTTAGCTCACTTCGTTCCCTGCCAGTTCCATTCTCCGCTTCTCCCTTCTCAACCAATCTTGAATCTCCTCTTCCCTTTCCGTCAAGTCTTCCTCCATCCACAAGCCTGTGCCTCTCCGTTTTCCTTTGACATTCCCTTTTATTCTCCCATGTTTTTAGCTGAAGAAGCATCCCTCCATCCATTTTCTTGGATTTCTCCACTTTCGCCGCCTCCTTCGTATGCGCGGCCAAGACCCCTACCACATTCGTCACCTCGTTCTCTCCCCTCCATGCTCTTTCTTCCTCTTCCATCTGGCATCCAACCTCTTTCGTTTCTCTCTCTTCGTTTCCTTTCTGCTGTCTCTCCATTTTCGTGCTCAGCTGTTCCAGCTTTTCCACCATCTTGTACAGTGTCTCCTCAAAGTTTCTTCTATCAATCTCCCGTTCACTTCTCATGTGCGCTCTTTCTATCTCCCACTCCCACTTTAGGTCCGTGATAAACTTGTCTTACCTCACTTCCAGCATGTCCACCGCTTTTTCAAACTCCAGTTTTCTCTCTTACTCCTTTTCCCTCTTCTGCTTTTTCTCCTTCTTTTCATCACCCATCTCGCTTTAGTCGCCTCTACTGCTCAAGTCAAACACAAATTCCTTTCTTTCTTATTTTCCTCCACTTTCCACTAGATGGCACCAGCCTGCTTTTCTCTCTCGGTGTCCTTCCGGTCCGACCCTAACCTCACTCTCTCGGCGTGCCACTTTTTGTTCTTTCACTTTCACCTTCACCTGTCTGTTTACCTTCTCTCACTCGCGGCCACTTATCCCCGACACCTTTCCTCACCTTCTCACAACTTCTTTTCACCCTTCCTCTCACTTTTTCCAAACAAAAACTCGCACTGGCACCTCGGTCGCGTCCACCTTGTATCCACGTCGAACCGGAAGTCCCAATTAAGAATTACTAATAAGTATTTACAATTAATAATAATTGAAGATAATTGATAATAATAATTATTATTTTTAAAATTATTAAAGCATATGAAATTAATGAAACTTCGTTTTGGTTCATAGAGTTATTATTATTGTTAATGTTTATACTCTAAATAAAAACTCAGTATGTATTTTCACTAAGTAAATGGGGTTTTTAATCTTTTTTATGCGTGTCATATATTCGTCAAATATGTATGCATATATATGTATATATATATTCTGCATGCAGAAGTCAATCCCTCTACAAGAATGCATATTCAACGAGGTGGAGGACGGAAAAAACGTCGTTTGAATGATAATGATGATCATCAAGAGCCAAATAATGATGATAATAATGATGATGGTGATGAAGGAAATCTTGCACACACGCTTGAGGACCACGAAAAAAATGATCATAGTAATCTTTCAAATCAGGGTATTGAAATGCCTGAAAATACGAAATTTGTAATTGTAAGGAAAGGATCAAAACATTACCCCCGTTTTAATCTAGATAGTACGGAGATAGAGCTTTTTCAATATTTAATAACACCTTATGCCCCTCTCGATTTTATCGATATTAAATTCATCGCGGACAGTTTTACACAAGACGATGCAGCGTTATCTTTTCGTTACGTACGTGATTGTCAGTTTGAAGACCTCTGCAATTTAATTTTCATGGTCACACAGAGTGTCGCAGAGTTTGAGATAGATGACAGTTTTAAGATGACCATTGATTGTGTACGTAATCCTACGATTGTTTCGGGTAAAGTTTATAGGGAACAGGGTCAATTAAGAAATGGGCGAAAAAATGCAAAATGGCATGCTGTTCGTAGACAAAATTCCATACTTCAGACAGTATTAGCACGAGATCTGACGCGTAATGCGCTTGTTGAAATACCGCCAGAAGGATGTGGTTTTTTTTAAATTTCAAAAATACCTCATGTGCGAACAAATTGCCATTATTGTTTTTGATTTTAAAACTTTTGCTGAAGGCACATACCCACCTTTTTTCGATGGCACACGGTGCGGCTTCCAATCGAAATTTTTGTATACCTTGTCACAAAGGTTACCAAAATTTAACTAACCATAGATGCTCGCAAAAATGTGGGGCTTGTTGTTCACAACCGGAATGTGAAAAACCCCTTGATGAAGCACATATCGCAGGCCGTAAGTGTGAACAATGCTTGCGTCTCTTTTATAGTGACGATTGTTTCAACCTTCATAAAAGAAGTAATTCTTATTCCTCTGTAAAAAGTGTTTGTGAGGTAGTACGAATTTGTGATGTGTGCTCGCGACTGGACGACCTATCAAAGGATAAAAACCACAAGCGTGGTTTTTCTTTTTGTAGGACATGTGGATGCACTCGTGAATTTAATCATGATTGCTACATGAAACCCATATGTCACGATTCATGGGTAAATAAAACGAATAACCAAGTCATATTTATCTTTTATGATTTTGAAACGCAACAGAACAAAACAGTCGAGGGAAGCGATTCGGTTAACGAGCATGTAGTTAATCTCTGCGTAGCTCAGCAGGTCTGCTCGTGGTGCATCACTGAACAGGATGTCAAGAAACCTTGTGAACACTGTGGGTTGATTCGCGAATTTGTGTTTGATGGTGACAATCCCGTACGTGACTTTGTAGATTTCACTCTTCGTCCGATGGTAAAATAAAAAAAAAAAATTTGTATAGCACATAATTCTAAAGGTTTCTACGCGCAGTTTATCTTAAAACATTTTAACGAACATAAAAATGGTCAAAAATCAGATCTCTTAGCGCACTTCCGGCGTCGTTTGGGTTAGAAGGAATAGGTGAAAAAAAGGAACGTTTCCACATCTCTTTAATACACCGGAAAATAAAAATTATTGTGGACCTCTTCCAGCAATTAAATTTTATTCTCCGGGTACAATGTCGAAAAAAGCTCGGAAAGAATTTTTAAATTGGTACGAGGAGAAAAGTAGTGATCCAGAGTATGAATTTAATTTTTGGGAAGAGCTTATTTCGTATTGTAAGAACGACGTCGATATTTTACGTTGTGCATGTATTGCGTTTCGCAAAATATTTCTCGAATGTGAAGATATTTGTCCTTTTACAGGGGCCCCTACGATTGCATCGGCTTGCAATTGATTCTTTCGGAAACATTTTTTGCGAGAAAATATGACTGGGATAATTCCGAGAGGTGGCTATAGGTGGAGTGATACCCAATCCAGGGTTGGCGTTGAATGGCTGTTATCTATGGAGCGCGATCTTGATATTGTTATTAGTCACGCTGGTAGAGCTCGAGAGCATCGTCTTCAAGAAGGCCCTATAGTAGATGGCTTTTTTGAAGATGAAGCTACGAGAACTCGTCGCGTATTCGAATTTCATGGTTGTTTCTGGTATGGTTGCAAGTATCGGCGAGAAAATTCGAGTCCTCTGGCTTTGACGTTAAAAAAGTAAGTGAAGAAAAAATGGTAGCTCAATGAATGATCATTTTAAAGGTCAAACTGTTGTACGTTAATGAGCCTGAAACGAATATGCCAGAAAATTTTTTATAGCTTACAGACCCGAAAATCTGTTAAAAAGTAGGAAATTTGACAGCTTTTAAAGACAGTGAACTTTGGAACATAGTTTTTCTTTCAAAAAATAATAGGAAAAATCTGAAAAAATTCATGGTGGTACCTTAAACATTTCTATACAAACTGCCGTTGAAAAATTTGCAGAATATAACAAATTGTACGTTTTTTATACATAAATATACAACTGTACTATCTTCAGTTCTAATCAAGATAATGAAGTGATTTAAATTAATGGTAGTTAGTGGAACTATTTTGTGCCACCATGAATTTTTTCAGATTTTTCCTATTATTTTTTCAATAAAAAACTATGTTCCAAAGTTCACTGTCTTTAAAAGCTGTCAAATTTCCCTACTTTTTAACAGATTTTCGGGTCTGTAAGCTATGAAAAATTTTCTGGCATAATCGTTTCGGGCTCATTAACGTACAACAGTTTGACCTTTAAAATGATCCTTCATTCATTGAGCTACCATTTTTTGTTCACTTACTTTTTTAACGTCAAAGCCAGAGGACTCGTATTTTCTCGCCGATAGTAGTTGCAAGCTCTGTTATCACATTGACAGAGATAAAAAACTTGCAAATACTGGAGAAACCATGAATGACCGATACGAAAAGACACGTGCGCGGTCGGTTTAAATCGCCTCAAAGATACGGACAACAATCTCAAAGATTTTTTAAATAAGCATCCTTTATTAAAAACTAATAAAGTATTGAACCTTCACGATGCATTTTACGGTGGTCGTACAGGGAATACGAAATGCTTTTACGAAGTGAAAGATGGCGAGATCATCGAATACAAAGATGTTTGTTCTCTGTATCCGTACATCTCGAAAGTCGGAAAATTCCCTGTAGGTCACCCAACCGTATATGTAGGGTCCAAAGATTGTAAGAAATTTCCAAGTCCTGATTTTGATCTTACAAACGTCGTTTAGTTTAGTTTAGTACTTTGTACAGTTTTACCGTTTGCTATTGATGCTATTAAGCTTGTCTGCGTTCCGTCGCAAAACTGTGTCTTAACTCCTTCTGGGATAAGTTTGGACAACGTAATAATTTACCGCAAACAGAAATTGTACGCACGCGAGAGAAATTATTACGTCTCCTCTCTAACCCAGAAATCGAGGTTAAAGATGTCATGCCTGCAAATCAAAGCATGTTGTACTTTTGTTGGGTGTATAGGAAAGAAGCCACTACCCCAGCACCTAATACAAACGTTGGCATTGCAGCGTACACCACTGCCCAGGCACGATTGAAACTGTACGAATATTTAGAACAGTCAGATCGTCGTGTCTTATATTATGACACAGATTCGTGCATATATGTCACTCGCGGAACCGTTGATGAGTACACCCCACCTGTAGGTTCACTTTTGGGGGACTTGACCGATGAGTTGGAAAAAGATTATGGAGAAGGTGCCTACATACACTCCTTCGTTTCTGGTGGGCCGAAATTTTATGCATATATAGCTCGTGCGGCAGATGGCACCGAGTCTGCTGTATGTAAAGCTAAAGGCATCACACGAAATTTCGATAACTCACAACTAATAAATTTCAACTCTGTTCGAGATCTTGTAGTCTACGAAAGTGAAGCTATTCGAACAAACTCTCGCAGTATTCGAACCACTCGATTCCATCAGGTAATAACTCGTAATGAGACAAAAATCTGTCGGCTATCGAACATGAAAAGGCGTAGGATAGAGAATTATGATTCTTTGCCCTACGGATACAACTCCGACTAAACATAACTGTTTTTAGATATTTATTTGATTATTTATTTAATATATTCGGTATTCGCCACCCTAAAGATGCTATGACTCATATGTCTAGAGTTCAAAAAGGTATGCATAAATTAATTATATTGATAAATTACGCCGATTTCAATCTGATTTTTTATTTTACAGATTGCAGCGTTAAGACTTCCATCACAGATTACTCTCCCTGTCTGGGCGACGATGAGAATATCAGCGATTGTTCGACCCTCACCTTTGACAGTTAAACCGACGTAGAATGGTCTAACTCAACCAGTTTGACACCAGCTCAGAGAGTTCGGACTGAGAGACGAAGTCAATTTAGGACGCACCCCTACATTCAGCAATCGACATTTGCACTCGTAAGGTCTTCCTCTCCTTTCCTACCAAACAAAGATGAGTCATTTCCTTCCACATCCCACAGTATATTTGTTTCTGAACCTAGTCCCGTCCCAACTTTACCCATGTATGACGATTTTCCTTTTGATCCACGTCCACCTTACGAGTCTATTTTTCCAGAGAATTTGTAATCTATCTCTCTCTTTCTCTCTCTCTCTTTACTCTTATTTTTAATTACTATTTTCATTGTAAATATTTCAGTAGGTTTAATAAAAAATTTTATACTTTATATATTGTGGATGTGCTCACTCATTTATCCTCATCCTCACCGTATTAGAAATAAACTAGATCTAAATTTTTAATATTAAATTTATATCTTAGTTTTTATTTTTCAATTAAATCATCGGAAGATTCATAGAATTGAATTATTCCTTTCAAAATTAGTCTAGATTTAGAAACCATCAAGACATATTTAGAATATTGCGTCATACAATCTTTCCGAATCTCTATCAACCCTAAACTAGCATAAACTTCCTGGAAATTCCCTCTATTATCTATGTATTCCTTCTCTACCATTCCTAGACTTAAGCAAACACGAGCGAGTAGCGAGACGAGGCCCAGATACACAACCGAGGAGTGGGGGTAGGCGCCAGATATATAGGTAAATAGCCGAGGAGTGAGGGTAGGCTGTCTGGCGAGCCATAGTTGTTCCTAACTACTGTCGGCACATAGCGCAATGTTTGAAAAATCCTGTTCGAAATATACATATAGAACCTAGTAAAATTTCTGTTTGGAATTTCATATAGATTACATATGGGTAACATCCATATAGATCCGTATAGAGGTCGGGACATAGCGAGATGTCTTAAAAATCTTGTAAGAAATCTCCAT
>CAKNYM010053938.1:146861-192081 GCA_932195095.1 Andricus curvator | reverse complement strand
AACTCAGTCCTCATATAATCCGTGGTGTTTTAATTGTGGTCACCATGGACATCTTGTACGTGAGTGTACCGGGGAGAGAGCTCTTATGCTGTGTATTAAGTGTCGTACAACGGATCATAACACATCTACTTGCACAAGACAGAGACCGGTGTCTAACGCGTCAAAACAAGACGACAAACAAACAAAAAACGATCCATCCCCTCAGTGAGACATTTCCCCCCTACTGAGGAAAATGACTGGTGTAAAGGGGAACCTAGGCTAGAATTGAAACAAAACAGAATTAGGTTAGGAACTAGATGCAAGCTAATTAAAAATAATAACAGAAAAATTTCTTCCAGTGGTACAAGTCAACAAGTATGTCAAAGTCCATCCAGGGGTCATGGTCACGCAATGAATCTGAATATTGAAGAGCACCGATCACCAAGGAATGAATGTGTTGAGATTAATGCAAGTGTTCAGAGCCAAAAGTCGGAATTTTATAAAGATTTATTGGCAAATAACGGATCAATGAATTTAAGCGTAGACGGAAATGAATCTTATTCGAATGCAATGAATCTAATAATTGAGGAGCGTGAATCGAATATAGAGTTACCGGAGAATTCGCCTGGTAAAAATAAAATGGATTCCGCGCAGTACATACTTAGTACCCGCGATGCCGACGGTCGACTAAGTTCGATTGTTGATGGTGGTAATAGAGCTGCTGCAAAGAGGAAAACCTCGGTTGTAGGGTCTATTGTTGATGCCGACATTGAGTTAGAGATTACTCCTCATGTCGTTACTGAAACCGACAGAATTATAAAATCAGGTATTGAGAAACTCAACACAGAGATTGATAGGATGGAGAGATCAATTTATAAATCTAACGATTCAAATAAATCAAAAAATGGAGTTGTAACGCATGCTTCTGAGATCGCGAGTAACACGATGAATCTATTAGAAGAGTGAGAAAGTGAGATCAAAACCATTATTAAAATAGAGGATAGTAACAACTTGATTGATTTGAACGAGCCCATTTTAAGTAACGCGATGAATCAATGAGAGGAGCAAGAAAAGGTTATCGTAGGTAGAGTTCTGGATAAAGATTTAATTTATTTAGATGTAAAATTAGACAATAATGTTAATTACGTCAGCAAAGACACTTTAGATGATTTAAGTGATATTGATTTTAATAAGTCGACTGATTACTTGGGAAGAATCGACTGCCCAATTGTTCGGGGTCGAAATAATTCTAATTCCAAAGCCAAGCCTTCTAGTAAAGAGAAAGTTTCTCATAAGGCTCAACCGAATATTCCAATAGTCTACATTGCACAAAACATTTGCGAGGGGCAGGCCACAGTAGAGACAACACGCTTCTTAAGATGCGTGGAACCTGACTCTTTACACCTGGATTTGGTCGCTGTGACGAAGAGCGAAGGAGAGAAGAACGAGTTCTGACGTCGGAGTTTGACTCAGGCTTCGAGGAGAGTGACTTCGTTACGTTAGAGTGTGAATGGTCAGACGATGAGTGTGATTGTGAAAGCGAACCGATGAACCATCAAGTAGAGGAAACGCATTTTTGCCGGATACAAACAGTAACCATTGAAGGCAAAAGGTATACTTCCGATATCAACACGCCAGATAAATCCCGATACATTGCTGCTGTTGTATTATCTAAGCCACTATCCTCCGGCCTAATACACAGACTGACGCAACGAAAATATTTTATTAAAGGCACGGGACCGAAACCTCCCAAAGAATCCGCCAAGTTTCCAATAGATATTTATATAATGGGACAAACTGTCCACGGAATAATTGACTGCGGTAGTGGCCGTTCTTATATCTCGTCCAAATTGTACGAAAAATGTATAGCGTTGAAATCTGGTGAAAAATGTACCGACGCGACTCAAAAATACGGGATAACACTCGGTGATAATTCTACGGTCAAATCGCAAGGAGGCGCGTCTTTCGTTATGGATATTGATGAAGTTGCAGGAGAGCAATACTTGAGCATTCTTGATAATCCTGATGGTATTGTGCTGGGCATGGACTGGTGGAAGAAATGGTGCGTTATGGTCGATGGTCTTCGAAGGGTATGGTGGATACCTGGTAGTCAGTTAAAACACCCTTGGACAATCTTCCCATGGGAAAATCTGAAAGGCTCACTATGCCGTTTAGACACCCAAGAACAGCTGATTCTTGCTGACTTTCTAGAGAAGCAGTTCGCTAAATTTACCAAATTGCCCTCTGGTCGAATCAATTTAATTAGGCATGAAATAAAACTTAAGGATATTACTCCGGTGCGATGCAAACCATATAGGAAAAGCCCAGTGGTTCAACAGGCTATTGTAGAAGAAGTAGAGAGGCTCTTAGAAAAGTTTTACATATGAAAAGCAAGCGGCGCTTGGGCGAGTCCGCCATTAATGGTATCAAAAGCTAATGGTTCCTGGAGACTCTGCATGGATTACCGCGCTCTTAATAAACAAACAATCAAACCCGCTTACCCATTACCCCAGATGAATTCTATCTTGTCGGCCTTACATAATGCTAAATTAATATCAACCATAGATCTGTCTGAAGCCTTTCATCAAATTGAGATGGATGAGGGCTCAATTGAGTATACATCGTTTGTGGTTGAAGGACTTGGTCTCTTTGAGTGGTTAGTAATGCCTTATGGTTTGTGCGGTGCTCCTAGTACGTTTCAAAGACTAATGAACTTAGTAAAAGAGAGAGAATCTACCGGAAAATTGGACGAACAAAGTCTTTGCGTATTTAGACGACTGGATTATCATAAGTGACGGCCTTGATGAACACTTACAGGTACTAGACTTGGCATTTGAGGTTTTCGCCGAAGTCGGACTTGGGATCAATCGCGAAAAGAGTCATTTCGCAAGACAGGAAGTTCGCTTTCTAGGTTTTATGGTTGACGAGGACGGATTGAGACCTGATCCCACTAAAATAGCTCCTATCCTCGACATGAAGCGCCCAACTAACCGAAAGGAGTTGAGAAGTTTCTGTGGATTCGTCAACTGGTACCACAGACACTTAAAGAAGGTCGCTTCAGTACAAGCACCTTTAAATAGACTTACGAGTCCTAAAACCATTTGGAAATGGACAGACGAAGAAGACGCGTTTAACGATTTAAAAGAATCACTCATTCAAGCTCCCACCTTGCATGTTCCAAATCCTGACTTTCCCTATCGCCTTTACACAGACGCAAGCGACGTAGGCTTAGGGGCGATACTTGTTCAATGGGACGAAGGTAATCAAAAGGAACATCTGATTATATGTCTGAGTAGGCCTTTGCGAGGTGCTGAAACTCGATATACGACGACAGAAAAGGAATTTCTTGCCGCTGTTTGGGCAATCCGTAAACTTCGCTGCTACCTAGAAGGTATTCCGTTTACTCTCGTAACAGATCATTCAGCTCTTAAATGGTTATATGGAGTTAATAAGCCAATAGGAAAATTGGCCAGATGGGCCATTGAACTCTACTCCCATGATATAACGATTGAACACTGTAAGGGGACTGAGAATGAGGGTCCAGACGCTCTTTCAAGAATGTACACAGACGAAGACGTTCATGCTGATTGGGACGAGATTGTCCAGGATTGCATTAATAATCGCGCACGTCTGTCCCTAATTAAAGACTCCTCTTGGTACGACTTGAAACTCAAGGCCGTGAGAAAATACCCAGACCGCTACCCAGAATGGCGTATAGAAAACGATCGTCTATACTACTATCGTCAGGACATGTTGAAAGAACTTGTAGGTGATGCAAATTTTTGGAAGAAAGTACTTCGTGAGGAGGAAGTTTCGGATTACTTAAGACTATTCCATGCGACACCTCAATCCGGCCATCTAGGGCTTGAGAAGACCTATGCTCGACTGAAAGACGTTGTTTATTGGCCAGGTATGTACTATGATACCAAGAAATTCGTTCTGGATTGTGAAGTGTCTCATCGCGTAAAATACAACCAAGCAAAATCCTCAGGGTTCATGGGATCGAGACCGCCAGCCCTGCCTTGGTTCTTGATTGCTGTAGATACAGCAGGTCCATTTCCTAGGTCTCATCCCGGTGGCAATACCTGTGTGCTGGTAGTTCAGGACTTGTTCACGCGATTCGTAGAAATTATACCAATGCGTGCGAAAAAATCGAAACACGTTAAAACCAATCTAGAAACTATTTTCAATCGCTGGGGAACTCCAGTCATACTAATTTCCGATAACGGGAGCGAGTTTATAAACGATGACGTCAAAGAGTTATTACAGAAGTACGGGTTTAATCCCGTCACGAAGCCTCTCGCCCACGCACAGGCGAATCCCGTAGAAAGAATGAATCGGAACTTGAAACCTATGGTTGCCGCCTTCATTGAGAAACGCCATAACGAGTGGGACAAGTATTTGAGTCAACTTCAATTCGCGTATAATACGTCTGTTAATAGCGTTACGAAAGTAACCCCTTTCTATCTCAACCATGGCTGGGAAGCGCGTCCTGGCGGGGAAGAGATTATGCAGGCAAATATAGAAGAGAATCCCGACATGAAAGATTGGCTTAAAACTGTTGCGAAACTTGATGAACTACGGCATTTTGTAGAGAAACAAATTAATACATCGATCGCCAGAAACGAGAAGCGATTGAACCCCAAATTCACGGGAAATGTTGTTTGGAAGGTCGGTGACAAGGTTTTTTATCCTAACCGTAAACAGAGTAAAAAAATAAATCGGTAATGTGCAAAATTAGCTCCAAAATATGTAGGTCCTGCCATTGTGTCCCGAGGGCTCAGTCCACTAGTCGTGGAGTTAACAGATTCTCGGAATCGATCATTGGGGAAACACTATGTTAATGACCTAAAAAGACCGCGGCAAAGTGCCCGAAGAAAAATGGTTCCGGACTTTTACGGATCCAAATGACTTCAGAATATTTTTTTTTGTGTAAATACATTGTTTTCATTACTGATGCTTGTACGTTGCTTGAAGATGCTAAGTGGAGGCCAAAGGTTATCTAGTTTATTTTGGTTGCAAAAAAAAAAAAAAAAAAAAAAAAAAAGAAAGGAAAGAGAGACTCTTTTATTTTATGTTGCATTTTCTGGCAAGACACTCCCATTAGGAATAGATTCATCGAACCTGGTATCCAGATGTCATTAATTCTTGCCTAACACTGTGGACCTCAACCTTAACTTCCCAAAAGAAATATTCCTTCCTTCAACTGTCAAAAGTCAACTCTCTCGAACAAAAAAAAGGCAGGTTTTGATTAACATGAACCTTTCTTCGATTTAATTTTTTTTTTATCGGTTGTATGGATGGGAACGCAATTTGTCTCTGCAGGGTGCAGGTTTCTAACTTGATGAATTCTCAGCTGGTTTTTCGATTTTCCTCGCTGGCCACAGACTAGGGGGGGAGGGTGTAACATTACACTTAAATTTCCGTCTGTCGTCCAGAAAGGAAGTCACCTATTCTACATATATTAAAATGTAAACAGTCACAAGAGGTACATTGCGTTCAGCCAAGTCAATCCAAGAACGAATACTGTTCGAAATTGTCCATTCCCAGGGTCGCTGACTAGGGCCTTATACGTCCGGTTACCTGCTGATGAATAACCTGGCCAATCATCACGAGCTGAAGTCCGAATCTACCAACCACACTCGAGTGGCAAAAGTTGTTATGTTACAAGCCAATCCCAGTCAGGCTTTGTATGAGACTGCTCTATGAAAAGATTGGTGAGAAACCCGGATAATCCACGAGGCGACTAGAGGCTTGACCCCCGACACTTCCTGGATGGACGTTGAACGATATACATATATTTTCCTCGTCGATTGAACGAGATGTGGTCTTCAGCCAGATTGGCAAAATTTGTTTGATATTTATACAAAGGTATCTATTGAAAATTTTTGGGCTAGTGACGAGAGTTGTAAATGGAACAAAATTTGTACTGAGTAAGTTGGAGTTTTTTTTCTTTTGTACTTTGCTAAGAGAGAAATTGTGTCAAAATATATTCTGGTGCTATATCTATATTAATCAACAAAATTTGCCTTATTTATTCTTGAGTAAATGGAAATTTTTCCCTGGTTGTTTAATTTGTACCTACTAAAGATTTACTGTGCTGAATTTTCGAGTTAAGGGGGTATCTCTCGGCGTTGAACTGAACTCAAGTTATATAAAGATTAATTGAAAGTTTTTCCAAAAGGGCCGCATCGCGGTTTTGGTTTCGTTATTCACCTAAAATAACGTGGCGCTCAACATTTATTAGAGCCTGACCATTCGTCCCTTGGATTATTCCTCCTCAATCCCCTTTTTTTGAGAGAGCATTAATCATAAGGTGACAACGACAGACAGACACCGACGTAAAAACTATTTTTTCTGACTTAGGGGGCCTCAAAACGTCGACATTTGACAGAATCCGCGAAAGTCATTTTTCGCATAAAACCAATACCTTCTCAGGATGAGAATCTAAAAATAAAAATTTTCAAGTACCATGAGCATTAATGATAGTTATCTTATTGTTTTAATCGTTAGAAATAGTATTGAGAACATAAACCCAATGAAATATTGTGAAAAAATACACACGAGACGAAAAAGAAATTAAATACGCAATGTTCTGATGAGAATGTGCCCACTTATCGGGCTGATTTTTTCACTGTTGATGTTATTTTTAACGAATAATATGAAAACTACACATCCTATCAAAAAGTGACCAAAAACAAATTTGTAGATCTTTTTTGAGCGCACAAATTTTCTCCAATTATCATTTGTCGGATATTGCATAGTTAGACCGCAAAATTGAATTTTTGGATTTTTCATTATTTTTTGTGTAATTAAAATGTGAATTTTCGATTTTTCAAGGAAATTCAAAAAGTCGTTATGATAATATTATAGGGCTTGCAGAAAAAGAAACCGGCCATCTGTGCACGTCTACATTTCGACGTGCAGAGTTGGGAGTCTCCATTCTGTGCACGTGAACTGTTCCTAGGGTACCATCTTTGCACGTCTAAATTTTGACGTACACATTTGGGAGTCTCCAATCTGTGCACGCTAACCGTCCCTAGGGTACCATCTGGGCACGTCTAAAAGTCGACGTGCACAGATGGTACCCTCCCAACTGTGCACATCTGAAATAATACGATCAGAATTTAAAGTTGCAAGTCCACGTGCACAGATGAGATACTACCAACTGTGCACGTGCACAGATGGGATACTCCCAAGTGTGCACGTGCACAGATGGAAGACTCCCAACTGTGCACGTCTCAATTTGCAAGGGGTTCAACTGTGCACGTCGAGGGCCGGTGGTACAGCTGTGCACGTTTTTGGCCACTGTCACAACTGTGCACGTGCCCAGATGGGACACTCCAATTGTCAGTTAATAGGATTAGACTTTATTTGAAAGTCTACGTACCCGGATGGTACCCTCCCAACTGTGCACGTCTCAATGAATAAGATAAGATGCTTAAGTTACAAGCCGCGTGCACATATAGGAGACTCACAACTGTACGCGTATCAATTAATAGGATCAGACTTTTCATTTAAAAGTCTACGTGCACAGATGGTAACCTCCCAACTGTACACGTTTTGATTAAGGCGATCAGATTTTCAGCTTATAAGTCCACGTGTACAGATGGTACTCTCCCAACTCTGCCCTACAACGGAAAAATATAGTTAAGCGACATTTTTTCGAAAAATGAGTTTTTTATATCAGTGGAATCGTGAGAGTAAGCTGCGTCGGACTATCATGGTTAAAATTATAATTTGTAATTATTTATAACAAAAAATGAATGTTTAAAATTTCGAATATTGAGGAAATTGACCAAATGCAATGGAAAAATATATGGAAAGTACTTTGCGGTGCCTGAAATTTGTAAGAGAAGTCGAATACGTCACGAAATACAAGGGAAGAATATACGCAAAGCACTTTACGAATCTTTTGTCTGGTAAATGTGGTCGAGCACGCTTCTTGTTACAAAATCAAAATTTCGCATGTGCTGTACGTAAAGTCTCAAGTTGTAAATGTGTCGAGTCGAGCAAAGATGTCCAAGCGAAGAAATCCGCAAGCGACATCGGCTAAATTCGGTAAGCAGACGATCGTTCGCAATAGTTCGGAGGCGCTGCACAAATACATCTCCAATGGTCACGAGGCCGCGACCTGACGAAATTGAAAAAAAAATCTTGTAACGTTTTTGAGATTTATTCTCACTCTTGGGGCCTCATGCTATGTACTGATATGTTCTTTGTTTCTGAACTCTTTAATAATTCAAAAGCTTATAACTGTTTATTTGATGTTTAAGATAAAAATTCCTAGTAGTAAATAATTACTATGCCTGAACTGCGTTAAAGATTATTAGGAGGTTTATTTCCACGCTAAAGTGCGATCTGTGTCAGATTCAAAATTTAGTCAAAAGCTTATGTTTGTTTATTTAATTTTAAAAAAAAAGCTCCTGGCTTAAATATTAAAAAGAGGTGGGGGTAACTTTTTAATTTCAAATGGGAACCCCAATTTTTTATCACAGATTCAGATTCTCCTCAATGAAATACGTAAGTTTTATTCGAAAAAATTTTTTCGATTCGTGATTTTTTTTTCGATTTTTCGATTTACCACCCCCCTCCTGGTGGTTGGGGTGGGGTAAATTTGTTCAAAATAGCTTTTCCCCCTCGAAAATAAAAAGTTTTTATTACTGATATTTTTTTCATAGGATGCGTATTTTTTGAGATATTTCGATGTCTCAAGTTAAAAAAAACACCCTAAAATCTAGAAGAATTTTCAAGATTTTGGGGCGTTTATTTTGGGGTTTAATTTATTTTCTTACACATATCACATTATTAGTAAGTATTGTTCAATTAATAGTAAAATAATATTATAATTATTATTTTATTCAAAAATGTTAATTTTAAATCACATATTACTTCGAATATAAAATCGTACAAGTGTTTCGAAGAATCCACGTCTATGACGATATTATAATATTCATTGTACTTATAACTATAATATTTTTCCTTCGTTTTACCAGCGAATATTAAGCTTGCTTTTAATTAACAGCAACATATTTTTTACAACATGAAATGCGTGTATATACAGTCATATTATTTATGCTGAAAATTAGTTATAAAATGAAGTGCGGCTCTGAAGAAGTTCTAGCCCCCACCATGCCTCGCATGGCGTTTGCGGATTTCTCTTGTTGTATCGAGGCCCGACGCTCGATCACTTTACAGCGAAACACTCCGCAAGCGACTTTGCGTATTTTTTAGCTGGGATTTGATTCCGGAAAACTTCGCAAGTACATTTTTTAATAGAAATTGTTTAAATAATCAATTTTTTATTGCAAAATCAGAAAGAGCAAATGCGTTTTACCAAAAAGGGGTACTTGCAATAATGAAAATGTGTTCCTATACTAAAGTTCTGAGCGCAAATGGTTTTTCTTGAATATCTCCGTTCAACTCGGAGAGCACCTACATAACTTTTTAGTTTGTATGGCAGAACTGTGCACGTCTCAATTAATACGATTGAGTGATGAGTCTTAAAAGTGGATTCCACAGATTCTATACTTTAAATTAGCAGTTCCGCAATTCCAAATCAGGGATGGGTACGTATGATACACCATGTGTATTACATGGTTTTTTAGATTACTACGTATGGTAACCTCTTGAGCTTTCCACACATTATTTTACGTTTGAGCATGTGACCAAAGAAGCACGAATTTTAAATTCAGTATTCTGAAACGCAGTGTCTCGTCATCCGGAAATTCGGGATGACTAGTGCAATATTTTTCATAAGCTTGGCTAGCCGTCCCGAATTTTCGGGTGGGAGGCGGGAAGGCACCCCTGTGATTGGCCATAGAAATAATGTTGGTGAAACACCTACCCCTTTTCCAACGTCTCGTGGGGGCGGGAAGGCACCCCTGTGACTGGCCACATAAATAATATTGGTCCAACCCCCCTAATTTTCGGGACGACTAGACACAGCCATTCAGAAAATATACAACTGTCAACAGAAGCACACTGTTAAAAATAGTATTAAATTTAAAATACCAATGTATATTAAAATTAATATCTCAAGCATATGAAATCACTATTTAGGTACGTGTTTATCAAATTTCATATACATTCATTATAATCGCTCAGATAATTCAATTTTACACAAGATCAAAATAAGATTAGCAATAATTTTCGATTCTTAATAATAAAACATGATACCTTCTTACAGTTAATCAAAAATAAAATTGTATTTTAAGTCGAAACGGTCAATTACGTAAATAAATGACAGACCTAACCTACAATCAAATGTACTCACATTAAATTTCTACCATTCAGGGCAAGTTTTGGAAAGAGTTCCACATGTACGTTGCACTTTACTCATAAAAAGCAATTAAATCGACGAAGTCTAGATCATTATTTCAATTGCAAATATTTGATAAGATTTAAAGAAATAAAAGCACTTTGTGTTTTCAAGCACGCTGCTATACCGTCCTGTATATTATATTTAAATTTTAATGTATATTAAATTTCAACTAACGTGTATGCAAATGACTTCATATACATTTGTATTAAATTTAATACAGATTTTTCTAACAGTGCAGTCAATATAAAACAAATGAATTATTATGTGTTTTTATTTATCATTTTTATGAAAAATTTGATTAATTTTTGGGAAGCGAGAATATGTTTTAAACATTTATCTGTATTATTATTGGTAGTATTCATTGATTTCAAATAGACACGAGCTGTTCGCTAAATGCGTAGTTAAAAAAATCCTTTCGCCGAGTTTCCACAAATTCTTTTTAATACCAGCAGATAGCGGCAGCAGTCGATTGGCGTAAAGAAATATATTTTTTGCGTGTAAAAATATCAAGGAAATCTGCAGGACGAACTTTTAGTACACCAAAATAATGATGTCGTGGGGAATTTAGCACCTAAAAATTATCCCTAATCACACGCTTTGAGACTAACAGCGTACGAGAAAAAAATTTGTTACTTAAGCACGGGTGCCCTGAGGTTAATTTTTTTCGAAAGTCTTGTCACTTCAGAAATCATTGCAGATCTTGATTCTAGAACATTTTTTACGTTCAAACACGTAATGGCGGCAATCGCAGATAGTGCCGTTTTTTTAAGGCCACTTTGTAAAAAAAATTTGTTTGTTTACTTATTTCTACATACAAATAGTAGAGGTAAATTAATTTTTACAACTTCCTGTTAACAAAATAGTATTTTTTTTAATATGCGTATACAGTCAATGTATATTTGTAAAGTAATAATTAGAAACAAAAATTTTTCTAACAACAAATAAAAATATTACGTGACACATGATTAACATTGTAAGAACATATGGCTTTGAGTAATTGTTGATCATATTGAGCATGATTTGGTGAAACTCTATATCTACTCCACGTGGACAGAAAGTCAAAATGGACTGATTCCATAGCTTGCTCACTATAAAAAACGAGACCTTTTTTGTATACGGAACAAAAATCAACGACGTGGTAAAATACTGCGTGCACTTTTGGAGTAACTTCAACAACATTCTTGAAACTACTCAATGCAACAACGTATTTTAGACATTCTAGATTACTTTTCGCTCGGAGAACATCAATTTTACTTAGCAAATTTTGCAAGAATTTCCATTGAAGCCTGTACCACCGTGAGTAACTTCTTGTTTAACATTGCTCTCTTTAATCCAATCTTTAATTCAATCTCTTTGCAATAATTGCTCTCTTTCAATCCGTTGTTCTTCTTATTAGCAAAGCACCAAGTGCATGGATACATACTAGAGTGAGACATTAAACCTGCTAATATATTAGCCAACTTTAAATCCGTCGCAATCGTGATGTATGTACATTGATTTATACTGAGCATGTTCCACAATTGATACACATTTTCGTAATTTTCTTGTGCACAGGGCGATAAAGCTAAAATAAACTAAAATTTTGGATATTATTCCACCACCCGAATTGCATTTGATGATCGGTGTTGTCAACACACTGATTGATAAAATGTCAGTAGAATGTGACCAAGTAACGAACGATTGGATTAAAGAGAGCAATGTTAAACGAGAAGTTACTCACGGTGGTACAGGCTTCAATGGAAATTCTTGCAAAATTTTGTTGAGTAAAATTGATGTTCTTCGAGCGAAAATTAATCTAGAATGTTTAAAATACGTTGTTGCATTGAGTAGTTTCAAGAATGTTGTTGAAGATTGTTTTGGAAGTGCACTACATGCAGAATATGAACAATCCATTCAGAAATTTAAATCAAGTTACTTGGATTTAAACATTTGAGTTACTCCAAAAGTACACGCAGTATTTTACCACGTCGTTGATTTTTGTTTCGTATACAAAAAAGGTCTCGGTTTTTATAGTGAGCAAGCTATGGAATCAGTCCATTTTGATTTTCTGTCGACGTGGAGTAAATATAAAGTTTCACCAAATCGTGCTCAATATGATCAACAATTATTCAAAGCCATATGTTCTTACAATAGTAATCATGTGTGACGTAATATTTTTATTTTTTGATAGAAAAATTGTTGCTTCTAATTATTACTTTACAAATGTACATTCACTGTATACGTATACTAAAAAAATACTATTTTGTTAACAGGACGTTGCAGAAATTAATTTCCCTCTACTATTTGTATGTAGAAATAAGTAAACAAACAAATTTTTTTTTCAAAGTGGTCTTAAAAACACGGCATTATCTGCGATTTCCGTCATCGCGTGTTTGAACGTAAAAAATGTTCTAGAATCAAGATCTGCAATGATTTCCGAAGTGACAAGACTTTCGAAAACAATTAACCTCAGGGCACCCGTGTGAGGGTGGCGTGTTTTCGGAGAAGCATATGGTTCAATGAATTTGCATTGTTAAATTAATTGAAATTAATAAATCTGATTTAAGGGGCGCAAATCCATCAACAGTGATAAATAGGCGCGCTATAGCTAATCTAGCAGAAACAAATAAAAATATAAGAAAATACATCACGCAAAGTGTTGTTGCTGAAGAAAAGTTGCAAGAAAATTTTGAATTAGAAAAATTAAAAAGTCAGCGTAATAATGATAAGGTAGCGAAAATAGAAGGCGAGACGCTACAGAAATCTGATGAGCCTGTGCTGAAAGTTGATGAGATTGTTGACTCTAAGGAAAAAGATCTTGAAATTAACAAAGCAGATGGAAAAAATAAAGTTCAATATGAACACTCTAATTTTGATACGACCATTTGGGATCGTGAATTTCATAATATAGATGAGCTGCCTGTAGTAGATTTAACAGATAAGGAGTCACCATTCTCTGAAACTTATAAGAAATTTATCAAAAATAATAAAGCATTGCTCTGGCACGTAAGGTTTGGACATGCATCAGTCGCTTATCTTAAAGCTTTGCAGCTGAAATTTCCTGAAAATAAACAATTGAATGAAGCTATATTTGATGATTCTATTTTAGATTGTGAGGTGTGCATGATCTCAAAAATTAACAAATTGCCATTTAAATCGACACGAAGACGAGCAACAGAGCAATTGCAAATTATTCATTCGGATGTCATGAGTCCAATAACTCCACTATCTCATCCAAAAGGGTATAGGTATATCTCGGTATTTGTAGATGATTATTCGAGACTAGCCATCGCTTATCCAATGAAAGTGAAAAGCGATACAGGGCACTGTTTTGAAATGTTTGTAAGAAGTGCCCGAAATTTATTAGGGCGTGACGCGAAGGTGTGCTATTTGCGTTCGGATCTGGGTACTGAATTTACAGGTGGCTATACCGGTGAGGTTCTGGAGAGATTAGGTGAGGAATTACAAGTAGCCTGTCCTGATACGCCTGAGCATAATGGGACGGCTGAACGTTTCAACCAAAACATCCAAAAGAAAGTTAGAACTTACATATATGATGCGAAATTACCCGAAAACTTATGGGATTTAGCTTTAAATGCAGCAGTATATGCTTACAATCGAACTCCACATAAATCAAATAGCATGATTACCCCGCTAGAAAAATTTGCTCCCCAACTTAGTTTTGATATAAATCAAATAAAAAGATTTGGGTGTGTTGCATATATAAAAGTTCAAAGAAAAACAGGTCCTCAATTTCGATTCGAAGGGAGACGTGTTATTTTAGTCGGTTATACTCCTACAGGGTATCAATTTCTGAAACCGGAAGAAGGAAAATTTTACGAAAGTAGAGACGTAAGGTTTAATGAGAAATTTGTTTATGGAGATAAATACGAAAAAGACGGGATAGAAGGGTTTCCAAAAGTAGAAGACACAATAAACAAAGAAAAATGGTTTGTTGAGTTCGAAACAAGTGAGAATAATCTTGATGAATTTTTAAAAACGGAGGGAGAAAACAAGCGCAAGAGATATAGACCGCGAAAAGATAATGGCATTTTCGAATAAAATATCAAAACTCCATGAGATAAAGACGAATGACAGAATAGAAAATAAAAATGAGAAACTAGAATCAGACGCGTTTCTTTCTCATATTGTGAACGAAAGTTCAGAATAAATCGAAAGTTAGATTGATGATGAGACGTACTATGCTTTGTTGACTAACATTAATTCTGATCCTACAAATTATAAAGAAGCGATGCAATCTGAAGAAAAACATTTTTGGAAAAAGGCTATAGATGACGAATTAGAATCAATGATGAAAAATAAAGTTTGGAAAATAGTAAAACGTCCAGTTGAAATGACCGATGGTAGAAAAGCAAACATAATTGATTCAAGGTGGATTTTTAAACGTAAAACGGAAGCAGAAGGTAAAATTAAATACAAGGCGCGTTTAGTTATTCGTGGATTTAAAGATAGGAATTTTTATGAGTTGAGAGAAACCTATGCTCCGGTATCTAGATTACCGTTGATAAGATCCGTATTAGCAATAATTAATAAATATGACTTAGAGGTGTGTCAATTAGATGTCAAGACGGCTTTTTCAACGGTACGATAGACGAAGAAGTATACATGGAAATCCCTGAAGGTGCGTATTATTCAGATGAAGAAAAGCACGATCAAGTGTGTAAAATCGAACGTGCTTTATACGGCTTAAAAATCAGTCCCAAACATTGGAATATTAGATTTACTGAGGTCGCTTTGAGAATGGGACTTAAAAACTCCGATTTAGAACCATGTATGTTTATCTGGAAAGAAAAAGAGAATCTTTTGGTTCTATTATTATATGTAGATGATATTCTTGTGGCGCGTAATAACACAAGCAAGTTGAATGAAGTTATATACGAATTGAACAAAGAATTTGAAATGACAGTATTAGGCGAGCCTAAAGAATACCTAGGTATTTCAATCAAACGCGATAAAAAGAATAGAATCATGGAATTGAATCAACAAAAGTATGTAGACAAAATTCTGATCAAGTTTCATTTTAATGAAGCACATGCTCAGAGAACACCAATGGTCACAGCCCAAGTTGCGAATCGGGACAGAAAGATGCGGGAAACTGAGTGTGATACTGATACACTAGTTCAGACTCAAACTAAAGAGAACATTCCGTATAGAGTAGCAGTTGGTAGTTTACTATATCTAGCAGGTGCGACTAGACCAGATATTTCCTATGCTGTAAATGTCTTGAGTAGACATCAAGTCAATCCAACAGCAGATGATTGGAAATTGGTCCAAAGAGTTTTTCGGTACCTGAAAGGTACGAGAAGCTTGGGCTTGAGATATGCAGGTGTGAAAAATGATATCCAAGCTTACTCAGATGCGAGCTTTGCTGATTGCAAAGGTTCTCTGACTACCTGTGGATTCGTAATTAAATTATTCGGTGATGCAATAACTTGGAGAACTCATAAACAACCGTATGTAGCTTTATCGACATGCCAAGCTGAATATGTTGCCATGAGTGAGGCGAGTCAAGAGATGATGGCAATGAGCAACTCTTTAAAATTAATTTTAAGTGATTCATTTTACCCCATGACTTTATGGTGCGATAATAAAGCCGCGGCGAGTAGCGCAGAAACATGTGGAGGTACTAAATTAAGACACATGACCGAAGTCAGAGAGGACTATGTAAACGAATGTGTTGAAAGAAAACATATAATTATTAAATGGATAAGATCCAAAGACCAAAATGCTGATATTTTCACAAAACCTTTGTCTTGCGAATCACATCAGTATTTAGTAGGCGAGCTTATGAATAATAATCTTTAATTGCTATTTAATAAAATACATTCATCTATTTGCAGGAGATAAGTAAGCTGCAGGATCATGTGAGAGGGAGAAAAATGCAATTACGAATATAAAACGGCGAGACTACAACGAGCAGTCGGGAGGGAGTGAAAGAATATGGGAGCGCCTAGCTCGTCTAATTCTCCGTTCTTTCATTTTCCTATTCCTGAGAGGTTCCCCCACTTTTGGTGCAACTAGACGCTGTCGGAAAGGGGACCACTTCTGTCTATGTTTTTGACGTGTTCGGACAGGCGCGTTGACACTATTTCTTTAATATCTTTATAACAATTCTTATAGAATATAGTTTGTCTTTAAAAGGATTTAAGTGACTAATTATTTATTAAAACCTGTACCCTCAACATTTGTGAATCTTGTTAAAATCTACTAAAAATAACGCTTTCAGTTCACGGATCTCTTAAAAACAAAAATGGCATATTTATGAAAATGATCTAACTTTTTAAATTTTGGTCTAATTGAAAAATTTCTTGCAAATAGTTTCGAAACATATTTGATATATAGTGAAAATTTTGAATGAAATTCCTTCATCTATCAAAAAAAATAATTTTTTCTATTTGTTGAAAATTTTCAAAATTGAAAAAGTATATAACTTTTCTAATTTTAATCGAAATTTAAAATTTCATGAGGATAATTTGCAAGCCGTTTACCCATTTGTAAGAAACTTTGACAAAAAATTCTGAAACTTAAAAAAAAATTGTTTGAAATTTGGAAATGCTCTAAGTTTTTAAATTTTGGCTGGAAATATCTGGTTAACAAACTTAACCTTCATTTTGAGACCCTTAAAAAATGTATTAAAGTTTCACTCGATTGGACAAATCTTTTAAAAGTTAGCGTGGCTACACATTCAGGACGTTCAGGCAACCATACATGCATACATAGATACATACAGACAGACAGACACCGACAAAATTTCATGATTTTCGGACTCTGTGAGTGCCAAAACGTAAAAATCCGTTCAAAAGTTGATATAAAAAAATTGGACGATTGCATTACACTTTCATGAATGAGAATGTAAAAATTTTCTCTCCTGATTTTATAATAATTAGGTAAATTCTAATATAAGACTCAGGAAAGTAATTAATATTGTAACTGACCCATAATAATAAAGAATACATAGATCTAAAGAAGAAATTATATCAATATAATCTTCATATAATTTACTGAGCCTCTCACCAGAAGTATTCTAAATTATGCAGTGAATTTATTTCTTGGAAAGGATTGTTAGAAGCGTAAAAAAAATTTAAATGAATATTATATTATATCACATCAAATTATGGGAGGTAGGAGTTACTTTTTTAAATGCATTAAAACTCCCTTGATTTTAAATTAGAATTTTGGAGTTGTAGGTATTTCAAGTTTTTAATTATTAAGTTTTTGGAAACCTTTCAATTTGAAATATTAAATTCGGATCTTATCAAATGGAAAGTGTTCAGAGTCATAGTTCTACAATTTCTTGTTCGCAACTTTAAAAAAATGTTCAATGTAAAAACATAAAGAAGCGTTTTAACTGAAACAATTATTTGGAATGGAAATACTTCATTATTCGAACGTTTCGTTTCAAATTAGAAGCATTAAGAATTAAATAATTATTCTTTTACAAGCGTGCAATTTCCAATTCCTCTGATATAAAAACTTTTTAATTTGGAAGGCTTTGAATTTATAATATATATATATATATAATTTATATTAAGTTTTGAAATTTTATAATTTTGAACTGGATCATTCATGATAAAACAATATTGTTCTTTGCAGTCTTAACATTTGAATAATTTGAAGCTCCAAAGAGCAATATATTGTAAATCATGAATGGTTCCATTCAAAATTATTCATTTTCAAAAATTGGAATAAATTCAACGCCTTCAAAAATAAAAGGTTTTAAATGAGAGAAAATTTAAATCCAAAGAGTTAAAAATTCTGCGTAATTATTTTCAATTAAAAGCGTACAAATTGAATAATTATTATAAACAGAAACTAGCTTATAAATGTAAAATTCAAAGTCTTAATATTTGTTCAGTTTCCAATATGCTTAACGTATAACCTGCCAATTCAAATTATTTAATTTTAAACGTTTTAAATGGAATCACTCATAATTCTACAATACTTTTCTTGGCAGCTTTATGATTTAAGTAATTTAAAGTTTCAATGGGAGGAAGTTTAAATTATTTTTTAAATTATAATGAGAGGAAGTTTAAATTGAAAGATTTTAATATAATGTATAGAATTCCTGAAAACAAAACAAGAATTCAACGATTAAATTTGGACAAACACAACAAAATGCTGCTATTGCAATTCCTGAAAACAAACAAAAAATTTTGTTTCTTTGCACAAAAATAAAAAAGAGGAAAGAAAAATGAGGTAAATATTTTGCATGCTTTCATATTGTGATTTGATAATAATAAAAATAAAAAAAGACGAAAGAAATAAAAAAGAGAAGGAAGGGGATGTGGTTGGTTGCCTTCTCATTTTTCTTTCTTTTTTTTTATTTTTGTGCAAAGAAACAAATTTTGTTTTTGTTTTTAGGAATTGCAATAGGAGCATTTTGTTGTGTTTGTCCAAATTTAATCGTTGAATTCTTGTTTTGTTTTCAGGAATTCTATACATTAACTTGATTATTGGACGTTAAATGGGATTTTGAATTTGATTTTAATCTAATTTAAAATTCTTAAATTTCGGTTTTAATATATTTGTAATTAAAAACATTTAAATTGAATAATTATTATAAACAGAAATTTCACGAATGTATTGTTCCAAGAATTCTGAATGTTCCTATTTGGAGATTATCTAATTTTGAGGGCCATTAATTTAAGCCTAATCTCCATACGTATATATACATATCTTCGTAAAGATATTATTTTATTTAATTTTCGAATTCATTCAAGACCTTTTCTAATCAAATAAAATTATTTTTTCTTTCACTTATCAAGTAAAATTATATTATTACCAATTTGGATTTCAAACGCACTACGATTTGGCGCGACCGTATATATAGTTACCTGTCGCGCCTCTACAAATATGCGGAGGAACTAAAAGTTATATATATGCAAAACACAAACTTGCCGGCCGCGCTAACTACCGGTATATGGTGGAACTAATCTCATGCCGTATCTAGGACCTAATATCTTTGCCCATACCCACATTTTCTCATCTACTTTTATTTTCCGATACCCTACCTTCGCCGCTCTCTCTTTACTCTTTTCCCCCCTATCCCTGTCGTTCAGCATTCTCTGCACCTCCCTTTCATTCCTCGTCAAATCGTGATCGATAAAAACACCCTTATCCTTTATCCTATTTTTATTTTGCATTAGCCCCAACTTCTTTTCCCAGCGCTCCAATGCCAAAACCGCCACTTCCTTCTGCTAAATTGAACTCAAAGTAGCTTATTGTTAGATGCTTAGGACATTTATAGTACATTAGTACATTTTCCAAATTTTTTTCGCACTTTCTGGGGAACCAATCCAGTATTTTACAATATCCGATCCCTAGGGGGACACTTGACTTCAATGAGTTGAATAGCAGAGTGATAACACTAATATTAATATATAATATAACTAATATAATATAACACTATTAATTTGTTTTCACGGGATAACGATTTGGCGAATGCGCCGCTCGAAAATTCCCAAATGTATATTTTTGGGCCACCCTATTGTTGATTTTTATGTTATTTCTTAATAATGATATTGATTTTATAGAGAAATCTCTTGGTTCAATTTTCCCAAAGTCCGTGAAATTCTTAAACCATATGTTTTTTTCGATCATTTAAATGGCGTTTGTGAAGAAAACGGCTCTTCTCTTCCAACAGAAGTAAATGCTATTGGAAGCAGTGGGGCGTCTCATAAATATTTCTCTTTCTAAATAGTGGGATTGAAATTTTTCTTCTTTTTGATATTAAAGTATTTGGCAAGTGCCTTCACTTCTTCACTTTTCAGCCTTTTCAGTTTTCACTTTCACATGGTTTTGCCAAGGCCTGAGCTTATTGGTTACTAGTGCAGACGCTGTTTATAGCCTGTTTTCCGATCACACGATTGGAAATATGCGACTTGCGCAAGTCAGTCAGACCCGGCATTTTTCCTATTGGCTAACAGAAAGGTTTCATCTTCAGATACCTTTTTTTGTTCCACCGTGGTGTAAGAGGATATTTTGGTTGGCTAATTTGAAAATTTGGTAACCATCGGACATAAAACATCGACGGCTGAATAGATGGATCGAAAGTAAGACATCAATGCAAAAACATCGATCATCGCAAAGAAAACATCGATAGTTTCGATGTTTCCGCATCTATGTTACAACATTATTATGACCGTGACACGAAACATGCTGGACGAGCAAGGTCCGGATCTGGGGGATGTAGCATGGCGACTGTCATATGGTCGACAGTCGTTAGGTTTGCAGCCGCTGGAGCCTGCCCCTGCTCCTGCTGAAATCATTGAAGAGCACAATGAGGCAAGCCTACGTCTCATGACGAGCTTCTCTGATGCCATTCTAGAGTTTGCAGATCAAGAACTATCAATGAGAAACGGTCTTCCGAAATTTAGAGTCAACAAGGACCTTCTCTGATTAGTTGGCAGCTTGAACACTGATAAACTGCCTCTGTTCTTGCAGCAGGATATGAGGTTGCCACAGGTTCAGACTCTTGCATATTGCGCTGCGGTTGCGTGTACCAGGATTATGAGCATGAAACTCAGAATCCGGGCTACTAACAACAATGTCCCAAGAAAGGTGCCAGACCCTCCATGGAAGTTTGGACTTCAAGGCGAGATTATTAAAATAAGAGCAAAACTGAGACGTTTGCACCAATTTCGAAAGGGCAATCAGTCTCAGAATCTGACTCTACGTGGAGGAGATTCTAGGCCCACATAACTTGAATTCAAAAACATCTACGAACCTGGACGAAGTGATTGACTGCTTTAAAGAGAGGCTCACGTTCCTGTTGCGACTGCGGCGAATCAAAAGAGCGAACTCGAGAAGGAATGACAATAGGACTTTTTCGAAAGACGAAAAAAGTTTCTATCGCGGGCTTGCAGATGACAAAAACTCGAATCAACATTATTGTGAACTACCTGGGGCTGAGGAAATGGCCAGATATTGGTCGAGCATCTGGGGTACTCATAGGTCAAGTCAGCTGAACACGACGTGGCTCCGCCTAGAAAAGGACAGAGTTGCACGGTTGCCTGGGATGAATAGTCTATCCATCTCAGCCTCCGATGTAACTAGTGTCCTAAAGAGGGCTAAGAACTAAAAAGCACCGAGTGTGGATGGGGTGCACAGCTTTTGATACAAATACCTAGAGGTTCTATACCCCGCCCTTGCTGGAGCCCTATAAAACATCTTGAAGAACCCAGATCACTTGCCCTCTTTTATGACGGAGGGCGTAACGTATATGATACCTAAAAAGGTAGATGCTGGTAGTCCTAGTGATTACCGACCAATCACCTGCCTCTCGAAACTCTATAAGTGTCTGACGGCTATCATGTCTGACTTCATCTATAAATATTGTGAGGAGAACAACGTCCTCTGTTAAGAACAAAGAGGTTACTGTCGAGGCTCTCGTGGTTGCAAGGAACAAGTCACGATTGACAGTGTGGTTGCGTTGCATGCGAAAAACCACCAACGCAATTTTCATAGGGCCTACATTGACTACCAACATGCGTTTCCCTCAATACCCCACAATTATTTTCTTGAGGTCTTTAAGACATATAAGATCTGTCCTCGCGGCATTAAATTAAATGATTTAGTCATAGGGTAATGAGGGATACCCTGTCCTTTCCCATTAAGCAGGGAATCTTCCAATTCCACTTATTCAGGGCACTATGAATTTGTTTAGCATTGAACCCACTAAGTTGGACACTCAACAATACGTCCTATGGCTTAAAAATTGAGGTGGGAGTGGCTGAGTCTCAACTCACTCAACTCCTGCACACGGATGGCATAAAGGTTTATGCAAGCTCAGAGTTGAAACTGAATAGCCTACTTAACATCTTGCTGCAGTTCTTCTATGCCATAATGATGTCTCTGGGTTTGGGCAAATGCAGAAAGCTGCAGTCATCTTGTGGAGAGATAAATGCTCCACTGATACTCAAGGACCGCGCTTTAATTGAGGCGATGACTGATGAAGAATCGTACAGGTACCTCGGAATATTGCAGGCCAGGGGTCCGCTCCAATCAGCAATTAAATAGGTGTTTGAGACTCCACTTTCCGGGTCGCCTGAGTTTGATTCTGGCGTCTGGCCTCAGTGAGAAGAACATCAGAAAGGCAATTAACACCTATGCAATCCATCTCCTAATATACTTCTTTGGTTTAGTCACCTGGTCCATGACTGACCTCGAGAAGCCTAACAGAATCATCCGCGTAAAAATGGCTGAGCACCGAATGTACCATGAAAGCACAGCTGTAGAGAGAATAGTTCTGCCACGCAAGCTTGGAAGCAGAGGGATCTTGGATGTTCGTCGATTGTGAGACTCTCAGGTTACGCAATTGCGTGGATATTTCCAAAACAGGACTAACATTTCATTCTACGACTACATCAGTAGAGTTGACCTATATACCCCCTTAAAACTTGCAGTTGTTGACTGCCAGAACATCGGCCATCTCAACGCTGAACAGCCAGTTGCTCAATGGCGAGGTAAACAGCTGCACAAACAACATCCCCAAGCATTAGCTCTTCCTTGCGTGGATAGTGTTGCTTCAAATCTCTGGTTAAGGCAGGGAGAACACTTTTCGGAGACGGAAGGATTTGTAACTGCCATCCAGGACAGAGTAATCAAGACCAGGAATTACTAAAAACTCATCTTCAATATAGCGGCAGTGATTGGCAGATGTCGCCTTTGTCGAGATCCTAATGAAAACTTCGAGTACATCATTGATGACTGTACGATGCTCGCCTCGCAAGAATACACGCGCAGACATAATGATGTTGTTGGAATCATTCATTAACGAATTGCCCTGAACACTGGCTTACTAGAGAGATTCGAGCATCACTACAAATTTAGCCCAGTTAAAGTACTGGAGAATGAACACCATCTCCTCTAATGGGACAGGACGATTCTAACGTACAAATCTTAAAAAAGATGGGAGCTCGAAATTCGCTACATCTAATTCAGAAGGCAGTATTGCTGAACACGTACCGCATTGTCCGGAGTTTTCTGTGCGTGAACAATGATAGCGGCTAAAATCGCCTTCTAAGGCCATCCCGCTTACACGGCAGATAAGTGTGATATTTACATTTTTAGTTTTAGAAATCATAATTATCTACCTTTTTTTTTGTTTATGTGTATTTCCGTGAGCTTATGTGAAGTTGTATTTGTCTCTCGCCGTCTTATATAAATAAAATTAATATTTTGAATCTCAGTATCAGTCTCAGTCGTTGGTATTGGATCTAGCGTTTGTGAGAAAGGTGGATCCCTATAAATGGGCTCTCCAGGATGAATGTTGGATCCTTATATCACTTGCCGCGTTTCACGACTGTGTTTAGTAGTGAAGTACGAGGTCATGAGTAGTGAGTACCTGTGGGTGGAAGGTGGGCCAACATAATAATAAAAATAACACATAATGATAATTTTTAAAAAATATATGTAGTATAGTATTCTTATTTTTGCCGGTAAGAAAGTTATTTTCCTTACAGATTAATAAGCAAGTTACCGTTGCATTTTTAATATAGCCGTTAAATTGCACATATTTTTTTCAGTATGATATAAAATGTTAAAACTTTGTTTAATAAATAAGATTTTGTTACATTCAAACAAAAATGGAAATTTTAGAGGTGAGACCTGAAAAAATAGGGTGGTTTTAAATACCACGGACTTTATGGTTGGGCCCATTAGTACAAAATTGACATATTATATTTGTGTAAAAACTGTTTTCATTCACAACCTAATAATAATGAATTTGATTGGGGTAGTCAACCCTCCTTGATATGAGGGTGCTTATGTTATTTAATTTTTAATTCAAAATATATATCAGGATAAGCGTTCCAAGATTAAAATCTAAAACGTATGACCTGATTCATTTTCCATATCACTAAAAAGCAATCAATTAACTATAGGGGTAAATCACCGATTGCAATGCATTTTTCTCAAATGCCTCGAAAAATGTCAACTTTATTTTTTAATTTTCTGAAAAACACTAAAATATACAGTCAAATTCAGCTGAACTGAAAATTTCTGTATAACAAAAATGTAAAAAACCACATTCATTTTTCTAAAAAATATGGGTTGCAACCCCTCGGCATGAAAAATATGTCCCAATGAGCGTCTTATTGTAAGAAATAATCTGACGTTTATTTGGTTAAAAAAATCCGATTCTTTTTTGAGATATTAAAAAAACTGTTTTTTGGAGTAAACTTTAAGGGTGGTTTTCACCTTTCAAATCTACGAACTAGCACGTAAAAAAACAAAATTAAGAAAATCGGTAAGGTACACCTCGGGTACTTTCCTTGTGAGTTACTGAAAAAGTCTGTGTGGCCAAAAACTTTTATCACTTCGGAAATTTTTCGCTTTTTCATAGTAGGGAAGTGACAAATATTTATAACACCCTTTAAATTAAATTTCGATAGATATTGCTGCAAGGTTGCTTTCTTTAGGTTGTTGGATTATCATCCCTGGTCTCACTGAGTTGATGAACATATCAGTAAGACCACAAACTTGTATCAGTTCAGACATTTTTAGATTTTTCAACTCAGAAATGATCAAATATTTCTGATGCTCCTGAAGTAAATTAAAAAAAGTGTTACTTATCGGGTGATTTCTTGAGTGAGTTGATAAAGCATTCCCTTATTCATTAAGAGATGAAAAAATCGGTGCGGCGAAAAACATGTATCACTTCGGAAATTTTTCGTTGTTTCTTAATAGTAGGAGGTGAGCTAATACTTTGTACATCTCTGGAAGGAAATTGCGAACGATATTACTGGAAGGTCGGTTTCTTATAGTTGTTAGAACATCAGATCCTGGGTCACGGAGTTAATGCAAAAATCTAGAGGGCCAAAAACTTTTATCACTTCGGAAATTTTTCGTTCTTTCTTACAAATATTTTTCACAGCCCACAAAGTAAATTTCGATCTATATTACTGTAAGTTTGGTTGCTTCAGGGTGTTAGCACATGGTTCACTTGGTCGTCGAATTGATGAAAAAATCGGTGCTTAAAAAAATCTTATCTCTTCGGAAAATTTTCGTTTTTCGTTAGTAGGAGATGAGCTGATATTTTTGCACCCCGTAAAGTAAATTTCAAACTATATTACTGCGAAAATGAATTCTTGAGGTTGTAAGAAAATAATCCCCTGTGTCACTGAGCTGAGGACAAAATCAGGGGGACCAAGAACTTTGATCAATTTAGAAACTTTTTAATTTTTCCTAGTAGGGCACGAACGGATATTTCTTAAAACCCTTCAAGTCATTTGAAAAGAGTGTTACTGCGAGGGTGGTTTCTTGAAGGTGTTAGCACATCATTCCGTTGGTCATTGAGTTGATGACAAAATCGGTGGAGACAAAAACTTTGATTACTTCAGAGATATTTCGATGTTGCCTAGTAGGGGATGAACCAAAATTACTCAAAGCCTTTAAAGTGAATTGCAAACAGTGTTACTCCGAGCGTGATTTCTTTAGGGTATTAGGATATCATTACCTTGTTCATTATGTAGATGCAAAAACCGGTGGAGCTAGAAGCATTTATCACTTCGGAAATGTTTAGTTTTTTTAGTATCAGATGAGCTGAATTTTTCAATCCTCTTGAAGTAAATTGCAAACGATATTACTGCAAATAATGGGGTTTTCAGGTTGTTAGAATATCACCCCTGGGTGACTGAGTTGATGAAAAAATCATCGGGGCCAAAAATGTGGAATATTTGGAGCTCTAGTATACTTGAACAGATCGGCATCAGTGAGTGCATCGTGAGGTAGCTTCACTACAAGTTTTTTCGTGCCGGTCTTAAGAGAAGTCCTTTTCGGTAAGGTTTATATGAAGACCTCATCCTTTTCTGTAGGGTTCTACGTGTAAAATCTTCCCTAGAGCAATAGCTTCCTTTGACTTGTTATGACGTTGAGCCTCTGCCAGTTGTTGTTTGTCTGCGCTAGCATCGTTTAAATTTATAAAATGTATCAAGTTAAATATAAAAAATTTAACTATTTGGTTAAAAGTTCATCTTCTTTAGTGGAAAATTTAACGATTTGGTTGAAAGTTGTTTTTTTCTGTTGAAAATTAAATTAATTATTGCAAAAGTTACTTATTTTGTTAACAATTTATTGATTTTTTTTTAATTAAATTTTTCCTGAGAATTCATTTCTTCTTTTGGTTGAAAATTAATGTTTTTGCTTCGAAATTCAACTATTCTTGTTAAAATCAGAGAATTGTTAAAAAAATTCTCAAGTATGGCCCATTCAGCCCCAGCATGCAATCTTGAAATCGTTAACTTCGTCCCCATATACTCTTTCATATAAGCGTGAATGTCCTTCCACTTCATATACTAAACTGTTTGTGTAAATATACAAGAGTTTGCAATTATTACGATGTATTTTACGCATGTAGCCGTAGTGGAAATCATAAATAAGGATTTTAGATACATGCAGCGCTGCCAGCCCCACATAGATTGGCTTGTTTAACAAAACTGCAGTCTTTTTTAACTCTATAGCCACAAGATATTAACTGAAAATGGCTCGACTGTGGAAGTTCAGTTTAGCTATGAGACCTTCTGCTCCATGCATACCCACCTACTTTGTCACGAGTTTCATATTTGCATTATTTCGTATGCTCTCCATTGTTTTACCGTAAACTGCATTATTCATCAATTTGTACAAGTTCTTTTCAAATTCATTCTCAGCTTCTGCTCTCTTTTTAGTATTGAAATCTATGTAACTTTTGATCCATTTTGACTGAAAAAATGTGAGTACCCTGTGAATTTTGATTAATACAAGACAGTTTGCTAAAGCATTTTCGAGAGCTTGGTAGCAGTTATCCCAACGATGGCCCGGTACACTACTGCGCATGCGTTAAGCACTGCCTTGTAGTTGGTGCAGAATAGAGATTAAAGAGCTGATTTTACTCTTATCTCTAGCAAAGAAAAGCTATTCTTCACGCATGGGCACAACTGCTCCGGGCTTTATTTAGGGACACTGTCCGGTAATAAAGAACATGCATTTGTTTCAGTCGGCAAGTATTAAGAAGCTTCTCGTGGCTGGGCACTTGTAGTTTCCAGCATTCTGAATAGAATGGTAAATCATTGTGCTCGTCGTGAATCTCGGGTGGATAGAATAAATCAAATTCTAGAATACAACCAACGGATGGATCATATGGAACATTAAAATCAAAATTGTTCAAATTTATATCTCACTCGAAACCACTGCTGATTACGAAAATCATAGTAAAAATTGTCACCAATTTGATTTCCATGGTGCAAACCATACAGACCCCATGAAAATCATGGGTTTTTACGTTTATCTCGAGAACCATTAAAAATTCAAAAAAATAATTTCCACGAAAGTTGTAGACTCAGTCAAAATACACATTTGATGCCTTGTCCAATTTTTTCGCATGAGTGGAAGTTTTTAAGATATTTGATGATAAAGATGAAAATTTCATACCTAGCCCTTTCCAAAAACGTAAGTATTCCTGTGACCAATCACTGTGGTTATATATATTTTTTACTTTATTTTATTAACATCTCCCCACGAGACTTTAGAAAGGGGTAGGGGTTTGACCAATATTATTTCTGTGGATAGACAAAGGGGTGCGTTTCCGCCTCCCACGCAACTTTGGATAGAGGAAGGGCTTTGACCAACATTATTTCTGTGGACAGACAAAGGTTTGCCTTTCCGCCCCCACGAAAAGCTGGAAAGGGGAAGGGGTTTGACAAATATTATTTCTGTGGCCAGACGAAGGGGTGCCTTTCCGCCCCCACGAGAAGCTGGAAAGGGAAAGAGGTTTGACCATAATTATTTCTGTGGATAGACAAAGGGATGCGTTTCCGCCTCCCACGCAACGTTGGATAGAGGTAGGGCTTTGACCAACATTATTTCTGTGGATAGACAAAGGTTTGCCTTTCCGCCCTCCACAAAAAGCTGGAAAGGGGAAGTCGCTTGACCGGCATTATTTCTGTGGCCATACAAAGGGGTGCCTTTCCACCCTCCACGAAAAGTTAGAAAGGGGAAGGGGTTTGACCAACATTATTTCTGTGGATAGACAAAGGGGTGCCGTTCCGCCCCCCACGAGAAGCTAGAAAGGGAAAGAGGTTTGACCAACATTATTTCTGTGGATAGACAAAGGGGTGTCTTTCCGCCTCCCACGAGAAGTTGGAAAAAGGAAGGGGATTGGCGAACATCATTTCTGTGGATAGACAAAGGGATGCCTTTCCGCCCCAAGAGAAGCTGGAACGGTGAAGGGGCTTCACCAACATTATTTCTGTGGCCAGACAAAACGGTATCTCTCCGCCCTCACGAGAAGCTGGAAAAGGGAAGGGGTTTGATCAACATCATTCATGTGGCCAGACAGAGGGGTGCCTCTCCGTCCCCACGAAAACCTGAAAAGGGGAAAGGGTTTGACGAAGCATTATTTCTGTGAATAGACAAAGGGGTGTCCTTCCGACCCCTGAAGAGAATCTGGAATGGGGAAGGGGTTTGACCAAAATTATTTCTGTGGTCAGACAAAGGGGTGCCTTTCCACCTCCCACGAGAAGTTGGAGAAAGGGAAGGAGTTTGAGCAACATTATTTCTGTGGCCAGAAAAAGGGGTGACTTTCCGCCCCCACGAGAAGCTGGAAAAGTGGAGGGGTTTGACCAACATTATTTCTGTGGCTCGACATAGGGGTGCCTTTCTGCCCCACGAAAAGCTGGGAAAGGGAAGAGGTTTGACCAACATTATTTCTGTGGCCAGACAAATGGGTGACTTTCCGCCCCCACTAGAAGCTGTAAAAGAAAAGGGGTTTAACCAACATTATTTCTGTAGCCAGACAGAGGGTTGACTTTCAGCCTCGCACGAGAATTTGGAAAGAAGAAGGCGTTTGATTAGCATTATTTCTATGGCCAGACAAAGGGGTGCCTTTCCGCCTCCCACAAGAAGTTGGTAAGGGGAAAGGGTTTGAACAACATTATTCCTGTGGACAGACAAAGGGGTGACTTTCTTCCCCCACGAGAAGCTAGGAAAGGGAAGAGGTTTGACCAACATTATTTCTGCGGCCAGACAAATGGGTGGCTTTCCGCCCCCACTAGAAGCTGTGTTGAATAGTCTCAATCGTTTCCTTTTGAATAAGTTTCTTAACTAAGGGAATAGCGATTAGGTAATAGTTCACTAAAGTCACTCAATTTTAAACAACAAAAAAACAGTATTTATTGATGCAAAGTTTTGTAAATGTTCAGACTAAACAGTTTTTGCAAAGCGTCTCATTAACTTGACAACTAACTTTTATTATAAGTTTCTTTGTAACAAGTTACACGCGACAGAGATGTAACTCGGTGCCCGGTCTCTGGCTTACTACTCAACGAACTCGTCGCACAAACATACACGAATCTCTTGTCATTCGTCATAATGACCGATTTCGACGGTCGGGCCATTTCGAAAGGGTAATCTTATCATATACTGACCGGAGGGCAATCGAGTACAATTTGCAACGAAATGGTCCTCGCAACGAATTTCGTCCTCAGTCAAAGAGGATGAGGATGGAGGTTCTTCCATCTCCCAGAAACGAGATAAATCATCGTGTAGTTCTAGAGCCGTACAATGACAAGCTGAGATTGAACGACCTATTTCAGACTGTTGAATAGGTCCTGATAATATCCATCCAAAAAGACTATTTTGGGCTGTTAAGGAACCAAGAACACCTTGTTTTAATCCTGGTAGCAGACAGGATCCAAATCTATCTGCTCCCAAAATAACATCTATTCTACTAGATCCAAAGAAATCGGGATCCGCTAAGCTGAAATTCAATAATTCCCTCAGATTTGCCTTATCTGGTAATTTGGGAGGAGTGTATAAAGTCAAATTGAACAAGACGAGGCTTAACTATACTTGAGCTAGCCTTTTAGTGGTACCGATGAATTCTCCACCTACGCCATATACTTGGGTGTTAATTTTTTGATAAGTGGGACGTAATATCTTTAAAACTCTTTCAGATAGAAAACTACATTCGGATCCTTGATCCATCAATACGCGAAAACTCTCGCATCTACCATTGTCTGATTCTAGTTTTATGACTGCTGTAGCAAGTAAGGTGGAACCTGGAATCCTGTCGTAATTATTTAAAAGACAAATGGATTTATTATTCTGAAGGACATGATGCGCTCCCGTTACTATTGCAGGCTGATCATTGTTCACTGCAGCATTTTGACTATTTTGTGAAGTAGACGGAATTTGAGAAATGTTTAAGTTAGGACTTACTGAGTTATTCTCTTTTGTAGGAGCAGCCGAGTCAGTCCCTGTGTTTCTATTCTCATAGTGCAGAAGCGTATTGTGCTTTCGATGACATTTTGCACAAGTGAATTTACTAGTACATGGATTAGGCCTATGACCTGGCGACAAACAATTCAAACAAGCGTGCTTTTGAAACACAAATTCTTTTCTTTTTTCAGGAGGCAAAACTTTAAATTCTTTACATCTAAAAAGTGTATGATTCTCCCGACAAAATAAACATTTCAAAATGGATGATGTATTGTGGCTTTGGACTACTGACTTACCCTTTTCTTGTGAACTTAAACCAACCTTAGAAACTTTAATTGCTTCCAAATCGCGAATACGCTTTTCTAAAAATATATCCAAATCCTTATAAGTTGGGTAGTCAGTATCAGCACCAATCTGCATCTCCCATTCCTTCAAGGATGCAATATCGAGCTTCTTCGATATTAAAAAAACTAATAAGTCACTCCAAGAGTTTGTTTCGCGCTTTAAGTTTTTGAGAGCAGCCAGAGATTCATTTGTAGTATCGCGCAACTTTCTTAAATCTTCTAAAGAGTTATTCGATACATTAGGCAAATTAAAGGATTCTTGTAAATGAGCAGTAATTAGTGCTCTTTTATTATCGTATCTATTCTTTCGCGACTCCCAAGTTGCTACAAAATTAGCTTCCGAAATAATAACATGTTTCAATGAACTCTCAGCGTCACCCTTTAAAGATTATGTTAAATAATGCAGTCTAGTGACATTAGACAGAGAATCATTCTGTATAATAAGTGAATCAAACAAGTCTCTAAAGTTTTCCCAATCTTTGTAATCTCCAGAAAATTCTGGTAACTTAATTTGCGGAAGTTTGGCTGATACCGAATCATTTCTTATAATTTGTGATTGATTTAAACTTTCAGACGCTTCGTATTCCGGGGTAAGTAAATCCAGTTGATTAACTAAGAAATCATGCGCATTCAAATACATATCTTCGATCAAAAGAAATTTACTTTTGGTGAAATAATCCATTTTTTCGCGTTCCGCGGAACTTGACAATAATTTAACTTACAGATATAAATTTTCGCATTTATGCCCACGTTCGTCAAGAAGTTCTAATCTTGATTTGATAATAGCCCTCGTAATATAGGATTTTCCAAATTTTTGAAAGTTAGTTTCAGTTCTGAGAATAGACTGAGAAGTCTCAGATAGCTCAGAGAGTAAGTTTTCCATTTTTATTAATGATGTCGATATAATGTGATAGCACGAGAAAGTTGGTTGCCAAATTTAACTATCTTTTGATTTTACGTAATTACTATCCGATTAATTTTGGAGATAATTACATGTAAATTAATAAGCTTAAAGCTTAAAATTTTGAAAAAAAAGAAAGGTTTAAACATTAAAGCTTAGACTTATCTTTACTTCCATTGAACGACTGATTTGAAGATGAGTACTGGTTGTGCCTCGTGGTGACATTGATGTAAGCTGGTTCTCCTCGTAGTAAATATTGTCAAGAGGTTGACAAGGATCTCGGTCAGAAAGAGTGATCAGTAGAAAAGGATAACGCATGAATGATCGTTATCGCATATATGAAGAGAAGTCTGGCTTCCTTCAAGAGTAGATAATATTAACTTCTGGCCGATCGATATTGCGTAGAGAAAGAACTACTTTAGAAGATAGAGAATAGACATCACCATTCCAATTACGAATCATCCGATTTTCCTAAAGTGTGCGTGTATGTACACACGTTTGTAGGTACAAGATTACACCACCATATCCAAGTTTTTTCTCGTCAAATTGACGGTAAAGAATAAACAATAATGTTTGCAGTTTAATGTTTTCAGTTAAACGAGAAAAAGTGAAGAAAGTCAATTGAAATGTCGTATGTAAGCGACCGAGCACCACTTTTCAAATTCAACCGTCACACCGCCATATTTAAAATTTTAGATTTACCATCCCTTTTCACCTTCAAACACTGTTCTTTGTGTTACGTGAACCACTGAAAAAACTACCACAATCCCGGACGAGCCCCCAAATGTTGAATAGTCTCAATCGTTTCCTTTTGAATAAGTTTCTTAACTAAGGGAATAGTGATTGGGTAATAGTTCACTGAAGTCACTCAATTTTAAACAACAAACAAACAGTATTTATTGGTGCAAAGTTTTGTAAATGTTCAGACTAAACAGTTTTTGCAAAGCGTCTCATTAACTTGACAACTAACTTTTATTATAAGTTTCTTTGTAACAAGTTACACGCGACAGAGATGTAACTCGGTGCCCGGTCTCTGGCTTACTACTCAACGAACTCGTCGCACAAACATACACGAATCTCTTGTCATTCGTCATATTCATATATGTGTCCAATCCTCAAAGTTAAATTCTATCGCTCTCTTTGCTCACTCTGAACAAACTGTAAAAGGAAAGGGGTTTAACCAACATTATTGCTGTAGCCAGACAGAGGGTTGACTTTCCGCCTCGCACGAGAGGTTGGTAAGAGAAAAGGGTTTGAACAACATTATTTCTGTGGCCAGACAAAGGGGTGACTTTCTGCCCCCACGAGAAGCCAGGAAAGGGAGGAGGTTTGACCAACATTATTTCTGTGGCCAGACAAATGGGTGACTTTCTGCCCCCACGAGATGCTAGGAAAGGGAAGAGGTTTGATCAACATTATTTCTGTGGCCAGACACAGGGGTGCCTTCATGCCTCGCACGAGAAGCTGGGAAGGGGAAAGCGTTTGACCAACACTGTTTCTGTTGCCAGTGACAGGGGTACGGTTTCGCTCTAACGAGACGTTGGAAAGGGGTAGGGGTTTGATTAGAATTATTTCTGTGAGTTGACACAGGACTGCCTACTCGCCCCGACGAGAAATTGAAAAGGAGGTTTCGATGTGACCAAAACTATTTCTGTGATTAATTATTTTTTTAATCTTTGATAACACATGGATCATTAAGTCTCGAGACTGACATTCATATGGCGCCGCCAATGCCATGCAACTTTGTTTTTCGGTAGTACCAACCTTCAAACGATACGTGTAAAAATTTCATGAGATTCGGTTCAGTCGATGTCGAGATATTGAAGGTTAAGTTACGCTCCATTTGTTTTTGTTTAAACAATGGATAAAAGCGAGTTTCGTGTGTTAATCACCGTTTTTTAATGGGGAAAAATACCGCTCAAGCTCAGCAATGGCTTGAAAAGTGTTACCGGGAAAAGTGCCCATCGAAAACAACCATTTGCCGATGGTATGCAGATTTTAAACACGGTCGGACAAAAACCGAAGACGCGGAGCGGCCAGGTCGTCCAATTGAGGTGGCAACGCAAACGCGGCACCCACTTCGAACAAAATTTTTTCATACGCAATTTTCATGCACAATATTGAACACGGTGCCTTTTGATATCTCTGGGATGTCAGCTATCTCTTGCAATTTCACTTTATGATCGGACAAAATAATTTTCCGAATTTGTTGGATGTTTGCGGGCGTTTCCACCTCAATTGGACGATCTGGACGCTCCGCGTATTCGGTGATTGTTCGACCGCGTTTAAGATCTGCATATCATCGGAAAATGGTTGTTTTCTATGGGTACTTTTCCCGGTAACATTTTTCAGGCCATTGCTGAGCTTGAACGGTATTTTTCCCCATTAAAAACAGTGTTTAATTAACATACGAAACTCGTTTTTATCCATTGTTTAAACAAAAACAAATGTAGCGTCACTTAACCTTCAATATCTCGACAACGACTGAACCGAATCTAATGAAATTTTTACACATATCTTTTGAAGGTTGATATTACCGATAAACAAAGTGGCATGGCATTGGCGGCGCTACATGTGTGTCAGTCTCGGGACTAAATGACCCATGTGTTATGATATATGATATTTGAAACGTTATGATCGTAACGTGGGGAATTTTATAGGAACTAAAACATAGAAAATTCTCTGAAAAAAAGTCTAACAGGCCCAAAAAACAGAGGTCAAACTACCCTAAGAAACTGGAAAGAGGGCTAATCTACCCAAAGAAATTGGGAAGGGGGCCTGCTTGCCCCAATAAACCAGAAACAGGGCCGAACTACCCCAAGAAATTGAAAAGGAGGTCAAAATGACTTATGAGGCAGGGAACATGGAACAAAAACAAAACGGTTTAACTCCGTATGAAAATAGATTCAACTTTTGTGACTGGCGTTTACTTACGTATTTTAATGCGCTGATTACGAATATGATCGCGAAAATTGGTGCGAACGACAACTTCGAGGGGTGTCTTCCCGCCTCTGTAAGACACCTGATAGGGTCAGGGGCGTAACTTAAAGTATTTATGTGACGAATCACATTTTTTTTAAATCTTTGGTATGATTTGATACTTTGAACTTTAAAATTGTAACATGTAGAATTTGATCTGAATTGCAACCTAGAAACACTTAGAAAGCAAAACGGTCTAAAAGGCCAACAAAAAGCAGGACAAACTGCCCCAAATTATGAATAAAAAGAAAACAGAGGGCAAATTGCCCCATGAAACTACAAAAAAGCCCAAACTGCCCCAAGAAACTGGAAAGAACTGTCCTAAGACACTGAAAATGGGCCAAAGTGCCTCAAGAGGCGAAGAAAATGCAAGAAAAACAAAACAGCTAAACTCCCTATGAAAATATAGTAAATTTTTGTGACCGAGATAGCAAACTTTAATGTCAGCTACTCATTGCGTGAAAGAATCCGCACTCAATTTTCTAACCCTAACACACGCCCTCTTTCGTATTTCCGGCGACCGATCTTATATTCGTCAATTTCGACGATTTCGCAAACACAATCAATGCGACCTTCCTGTTCGAGATTCTCGTCAAGAGCAAGCATGCACACCTCTCTGCAAAAAGAAAAGCGATCTGCAATAGTTTCTCTAGAAACTTGCTGACCTTCCAAAAGCTGCTCTCTCTGATGATTTTCTCAAAACTGAAATTTATTATTTTATTATTTAATATTATTATTATTTATTTATTTTCTGCAACAGTATGAGAGTGAAGATATTTTCCTTTCTTTGTATGGGAAAATTCACCGCAGGTTAATTTTGATTCTCTGAGATCCATTTTCTTCTTATGCTTACAATAGAATCGGTTTATTGGAAACAATTCAATATCCCGTAACCACTGAAATGTCTTATTTCGATCTTGAAAAATGAGACTCAAACTAGAAATGTTGTGTCCCTGATTCGTCCTGATGGTAGGTTTAGAACCTTCAAAAAAGAAACGAAAAACTGAGAAAACAAATTTTGAACGAAACCTCTGTACTCACCTTCTGTATTATATAATCGCTTCAGTTCAGTCGACCTGAAAATAATAAAAGCACGTAACCAACTGCTCCTGAAGTACCGTCAGCGCAGACGGTGAAGAAAGGCCTATCACTTACTATACTCAAGCCTGTTACACGAACTAAATTCCAATAGAAATTTTCTCAGTAACTATACTCCTTAAAGAAAACGTATCGGAAATAAAAAATATATATTTTGAATGGATCTATAACTTTTGTCTAAAATCTTTTCCGAACTTTTCTGTATTTACCGAGATAAAAACCTATGACTTTCATGGGTTTTCCATGGTTTTCGCCATCAAAAACAAATTTGCACTACCATTTTTGTAATCACCGCGTCAAAATACGTCCGTACGTGGAGTTTCAAAAATAATGGAAGGTAAAAAAATACATACGTTCTCGGCAGGGGCTAGGCATGACATTTTCATCTTTATCATCAAATATCTCCAAAACTTCCACTAAAAAAAAATGATAAAAAATAAAATGTATATTTTGACTAAGTCTACAACTTTCTTTGAAATTTTTTGAAATTTTCAATCGTTCCCGAGATAAACGTGAAAAACAATAATTTTTGTGGGGCTTTTATGCTTTTCACGACGAAAATCAAACCAATCGGAAGTAAGGGCTATCCAGAACTACACTTCCTACTTCTATTTCATCGATAGCAAAATTTTGGATGTACTGCCGAATGATTGAGCAAGTGTTCGAAAGCGAGAGAGCGAGCGAGAGCGCATCCACATCTTAATCTACTTAAACCATTACGTAACAATTACTAACAGATATTTACGCTTCTAATCTGAGCGACTTCTATTACCTTAATCTTTCACTTTCACTTCTTTTATGCCTCTATCTTGCAATTTTTTCACATCCAATCTTTCAATTCATTCTTGTTCACTTCTGAACAAATCCATCCTCACCTACAATCTTTACTACATTCTCTTGCCAGCTTTCTTTATGTTCCATTCCTTCTTATCCCTTTTCTAAATACTTTGATACTCCTTCCTTTTTAACAAACTTATAAAGTTTATTATACTTTGATTTCTCAAACATCTCCCACCTTTCTATTAATTGTCTTTCCCGGTCTTTTCTCTGCAATTTCTTCATAGCTTGCTCCATTTCCCTCTCCTATATCTCTGCACCAAAGAATTATTTCCTTTGGTCTTTACATCTTGTTGCTTATATCGCCTTCCCTCTGCTTTCTTCTACCACCTTCAAACACTTTTTCTCTAACTCCCTTTCCTTTCCCTCCCTTAGCTTCGTCTCAAACAGCCATGCCCTCTTTTCCGCTCTAGTACTTAATTTATCCCTTTGCGCTTGTTCTCTCAGCATATATCCAGGCATCCTCCAGTCTACTTTTAGCCTTCACCTTATATACCTTTCTTGTACACTCTCAATCTTTCTCCTTCTCTTCCATCTCCATATCTTCGCTCCATAATGTAATACTGGTCATAGCAGCGTATCAAATATCCACATTCTCCTCCTCGAAACTTTTTTGAACCTTCTTTTTTCTATTTCCCATATCTGTTTTATTACCCCTGCCGCTTTTTTTATCCTTTGTCTTATATGCGCTCTATTATCTCCATTTGTTTGGAAGGTATATCCCAAATATTTAAAATCCTTCACTTCCTCTAACTTTACTCTCATCCATCTCCCAGTCCATTCTTTATTTCTTCCCCTTTATTTTCTAAAGCTCATTGTCTTTGTATTTTCTACATTTAAATCCAACTCTGTTCCATCTAAGTACATCTTCAATCCCGTAAATGAGCCCGTCATCCCTTCGTCATCCTTCACCATCAACGCTATATTGTCCGCGTATGCCAGTGTATATATAATTTTTTCTTTCATCCTAACTCCTTCCCATCCTTTTCTGTTCATTTCTTCGTCTAAGTCTCACATCAATGTAGTATATAAAAGTAAACTCAGAGGACATCATTGTCTTACTCCTCTCACTTACCAGAAACTATCTTCTACCTGCTCTACTACCTTCATCCTGCTTCTTGTGTCTTTAAAAATGTCCGATACTCTCTTTATTAAGCCCTCTCGTATCACCTTTTTCACTATAACTTCTTTCATCTTGACTCTGTCCTATAAGTGAAACGCCGCGTTCAAGTGCAAAAAATTGCTATTATTGCCCCTTTCTCCCCTTAGGTCCTTTTATTTATGAGATAATTTAGAACATATATGTTATCCATCACCCGAATTCCTTTTCTAAACTATGTCCGATTCGGTGGCTCTATATTTTTCTCTATAACTTTTTTCATCAATCTCTCCGGTAAAATAGTTACGTATACTTAATACAATGTTGGCATTATTGTCGCTCGCCTATAAACTTTAATCTCCTCCCCTTTCCTTTCTTCACTATGGGTATCAGTACATTCATTTATTTCTGTCTCCCCATATTTTCATACTTCATTCGGATTCGCACTGTACCAGGTGCTTTTCCATGTTTCACCATTCCTAACACCTTGACTATTTCTTCCTTATTTGTCCTCTTCCTTATCCCTTTCCCTACTATATTTTCCCCCTTTACTAACTTTCCTTTATACCCCTCTTAGCAAATCCAAAAAATTTTTTTTTCCATTTTACCATCTCAATAAACTGGTTTACACTTTTCCTTCTGATTCTCTCTATATTTACTACCTTTCAAACCTCTTCTTTCGAACCAGCATTCTTGGCCTCTTATTCAAACCTTTTATTTTCCTCTTCATTCTTTTGATAACACTACTTAGTATACTCCTTTTTTCTCATTTACTAATTTACTCTTTTATTCTTTTCCACTACTTTCACATTTTCTAAATTTTCTTCATTCCTTTCTGACTTCCTTCTTCTTCTCTTTACATTCCTTATCCCATCCACTTTTATTCTCTCCTTCGCTAACTTCCTTTTTGCTTGTGCACTCTAATCCTTTTTTCATTTCTCCTTTCATTATTTTTATCTCCTCGTTAACCTCTGCTCTTTTTACCTTTGCTTGCTTTTTGTCTAAAATGTTATTACTTTTTTCTTCCTCTAATGTGACTAATATTAGAAAGTGATCCGCATATATATATAATCCCCTACCTCCAGCTTCTTGACCTTCTCTCTGACCTCATCGCCCACTATCACATAATCAATTACGGTTCCCTTTTATTCTCCTGAGTGTGTATATTCTCCTTCTTTATACTCCTCTATATTTCCGTTTAAGATGAACCAACGGCCATACCACGCTGAAAAACCCAGTTCTCGTCAGATCACTGAAGTTAAGCAGCGTTGGACGCGGTTAGTACTTGGATGGGTGACCATTCAAGAATACGGAGTGCTGTTGGCACATCGTGGGTGTGGTGAGCCCACACTTGTAGTTATTTATAACTACAAGAAAAACCTAGAAACACTGCCCGAATCGGGTAGTGTCACGCCTACCCTGAAAGGGAAATGGCCAATGTAAATTTTAAATCATTAATAATATTCTTTTGTACTTTATGATTATTATATATAGTGAAAAATTGATTTGCATATATAATCATTTCAAATAAGCGCGCGATTAACATCCAATGAGGCTGCTGGTGCGGCGCATGCGCAGCGCTGTTGGGGAGCCAAATTGGGAGCACTGAGTAGCTTTGAGCATAAAGCCTGGCATCAGTTCTGGGTGTTCGATGACCTTCTGAAAACACGTTACCAACGCAGGAGGCACACTCCTCAGGTACTTGTACCAGATTTTGTGCACCATGTCCGGACCTGGAGCTTTCCAGTTACTCCGCCTTTTCAAAATCACAGAAACATCTGAATCGATGTTGTTAGCTCCATTTCAGGGTTATTGCTAGCTTTTGCTCCCTCTAGTTAGAACTACGCAGCTTTTAAATTGCTTCTGCTTGTTTTTCTCCAAACACCTGATCAGTAGTTAGTCATGTTTTCCAATTGAGAGTTTACAGTGTCTTTCTCGTTATTTTGCTTTACATTTAGTTCACGATAGAACCATCTTTCATCTGCCTGAAAGGTTCGATTTTGTTGCCTTCTTGCACTACTTTTCTTGTACCGAAGCAGTGTAGCAGTAAGAACATCAAGTCTCTGCCGTAGGGAGTCTATAATCTCATCCAACATTTTTAGTGTCAATGTCTCGATGTACCGAGGGTGGGTTATCTCAGTAACATGGTGTATCAGCTTTTTGGTTCTATTTCCTTTCGTATATTGAGTCAATCGACCCAATTGGTATCTTACTTTGCTATCATCCATATTCAAACTGATCTTCCATGGTGGATCTCGATCCCTTCCTCGGGCAAAGACTGCCTTTGTAGGCGTAGTTCTGCGGCCCAACGTTCTAACGGCTGCCACAGCTGCATAATATACAAGAGTTTGCATCTCTAAGGGAGTTTGTGTTGCGTTCAAATGCAATGGTAAAACCTTGCTCTTCAGGTGTTCTATTAGTGCACGCAGATCCTTTGTGATGTTCATCTTGGTGGATCCAGTACTTGATGTACATTGACCCTAGCACCTATGCCTTCAGCTTCAATTAAGCCCTCGTTGTCCAGATCTTCCAAAGGAAGTTCATCAATAGGAAGCTGCTGTTCCACTTTCATTTTTATGGCAGCTATTTGAACAGCCGAAAGGAATCTGTTTACAGATGTTGAGCGTTTTTAATCTGCTAGATTCTGCTCGTTTATTCTTATGACTAGCTCACTTTTCTCTGCCAACAAATTAAGGACGTGTCAACATCCGATGTCAAAATATAACCTTTGAAATCTCTTTACGTGTAACCCGCCTAACGTAACAATTTTATAAAAACTTTTAGAATTTTTCCTTTTTTTTGGTAAATTTCCTCTGTTGGACGTCGGTATTTTACTAGTTTAAGTGTTATTTTACGAGTTTAGGTATACATAAGCACAGTGCATAATATAAATAGAAAGATAAAAAAAGTATCAACTATTGTCAGATCACTGAAGTTAAGCAGCGTTGGGCGCGGTTAGCACTTGTTGGGTGACCATTCGAGAAAACTGAGTGCTGTTGGCACATCGTGGGTGTGGTGAGCCCACACTTGTAGTTATTTACTACAAGTTATCAACCTAGAAACACTACCCGAATCGGGTAGTGTCACGCCTACCCCGAAAGGGAAATGGCTTAATGGTATACATAACTAAAAAATCAGATGTTTATATCGCATTAATATTTTATAAATGTGAATATAATCGAAAAAATTCATGAATTCTAATATTTAATTCAAATTTAAACAAGAAAATTGGGCGAAAGGCGATCAGCGCTGCAGTTTAGCATTTTTCCCGCTGAGTCAAATTGGGAACTATAATAATAATAATCGTGTCATGCCCCTGAGAAAAATAAGAAAACAGTTAAAGATATGCTTTCGGTCACGTTTGTCCCCCTGTCCAAAGTTGAGTGTGCGGGGGGGGGGGGCTACATATTTACTGACAATTGATTTTTGTGCATCGTATCTCCATTGGTTTCGGCTTGATACCTAATCACGCTCTTCACCGCGGGAAGGTTGGAGTACTTTGAAGAGCCTCTTTTTATATTTTTTTATATTTTGTAATTTTTTTATGCATATATTTTATGATTTTTTATTCCTTTTATATTATTTTTAACGTAGAAAACTTGAAAAAAGCAAAGAGGCTGAAGCCTAAATAAAATCTGAATAAAACGCGCATGAAGTGCTAAATATATTCAGTGACCAGGGTAACACACTTTAATATCAGCAATCAGTTGCTAAAACGGATCAGCGCCTTGTTTTTTAATCTGTCGCCGCCACAAAAATTCACAGAGATGGTCTGCAAGGTTGCTCTTGTGCACTCCTCCTCGTGAGAGAAATCGTCGCATGCACCGCCAAGATGATTCGATATTCTGAGTGTGCGCTCCGGTATCAGAATTCACAAACTCCCCGGAATGATTCACAGTTTTGTGAACGAGACCATGATCTTTAAGGTTAATATAACCTTTCCAACAATCGGTGTGGATCTCTGTCCCTTCAGCTACATGTTTTTTTATCAACTCAAGTAGAGAAGCCTGATCTCTTTTATTATCAGGGCAGATTTCCAAACGATAATTGTAGGGATGTCCTCTGTGGATCAGTCCGTGGATCTACGATCCTTCCACTATTCGTCCTCTCTCGTATTTTCGACGGCCGATCTTGCATTCATCAATTTCTACTACTTCACCGACACCTCCGATACGAACTTCCTCTTCGAACTTATTGTCAAGAACAACCATACAGACCTCTCTGCAAAAAAAAAGCGATCCGCAACAGTTTCCCGCGAAATCATCTGACTGTTTACAATGCTGCTTTCGCGGATCGTTTGATCGAAATTAAAGTTTACAGCGAAACAGTATGAAATGAGCATACACGCCGCTGCAGAAATGTGGCAGTTTTCAAACCACGTATTTTTCGCAACGGTATGAGTGTGACGATACAAACCTTTTTTATGGCATGAAAATCGACCGCAAGTCAATTCGGATTCCAAAATTATCATCTTTTTTTGTGCTTGGAGCAGAATCGTTCAGTCGGAATCAATTCTATTTCTCGTAACTACTGAAGTGTTTTTTCCCTATTCTGGAGGATCATACATAAACTAAAAAGATCATATTGGTGATCCATCTTAATGATACCTCGAGAGAAGAAAAGAAGTGAAAAGACAATGCGCTATCCACTTAAATAGACTCCAAAATAATAAATGCACGCGAGAAACACACGCCTGTAAGTACCATCAGCGCGGACGGTAAAGAAATACCTGTTGCTTACTGCACTAAAAACTGTTGCTTACTGCACTAAAATCTGTTACACCTCATCAGATGTATCACTCATATTCTCGGAAATTCGCACTCGTAAAAAAATGCATATAACAAAAAATGTGTATCTCGATGAAATCTATAACTTTTGTTCAGAAGATTTTGATAAATTTTGCGTATTGGCTAAGATAAACACAAAAACCATGATTTTTATGTAGTTTTTGACTGGCTACGAAAGTGCATTTAGTCACTCTCGTCTCTTTTTCGTAACTAGTCAGTAAATGTGTAGACCCCACCCCCACTTAAACCTGGAAAATGGGACGAGCATGACTGAACACATTACCGTAACCAGTTAGTAAATGCCCCCCTCCCTCTTAAACATGAAAAAGGGGACGAGCGCAACTGAACGTATTTTCTTAACCAGTCAGTAAATGCGTAGACCCCCCCCCCCACTCAAACCTGGAAAAGGGGACGAGCTTGACTGAACGCATTTCCGTAACTAGTCAGTAAATGCGTATCCCCCCCCCACACACACATTTGAACCTAGAAAAGGGGACGAGCTTGACTGAACACATTTCCTTAACCAGTCAGCAAATGCACCCCCCCCCCCCCTTAAACCTGGAAAAGGGGACGACCGTGACTGAACACATTTCCGTAACTCGTCAGTGAATGCGTAGCCGTCCTCCCCCACTTAATCCTGGAAAATGGGACAAGCGTGACCGAACGCATATCTGTAACTGTTTTCTTGTTTTTATTGTTTTTCCAACGCAATCCTCTTTTTCTCGAAAAATAATGGTTTTAGGCCAAAAGTGTATCATACAAAAAAGATGTATTTTCATACTAGCTAAAACTTTTGTTTGAAACATTTTCCAAAATTCTTCGTATTTACTGAGATAAGGAACAAAATCATAATTTTCATGGGTTTTTTATGGTTTTTATCATGAAGACGTCCTTGTCGGCAATTTTCACTATGATTTTCGTAATCAGCGCTTCAAAATACCTTTGGCAAAAATTACGAAAGAGTGATACATCTGAAGCGTCTTCATTTAGCTGAATAGTATCTTCATATACTTGCTCCCAGAAGACTTGAATCTCTTCTCGACTAGGCGAATTTTCAACGGCACATGACGGTTTATTGGACAGACGGGAAAGATGAGTAGAAAAGGTGGAATTTTCAATAATAAATATTAAGTTCAGCTAAGAAAGCGGAAGGTCAATAAGGAATACAGAAAAACAAACATACCTGGCAAACGTTAAAAATCGATGAGAAAGTTAAAGAAAAAATCCAACAGAAAGTAAAAACATGATTTAACATAAATGAATATTAAGAGAAAACAATTAAAAATATAAATAAATAAGGGCGAAATTCCGAAATTCTGCTTGGAACGTGAAGGTGAGTGACTAAACAACTGAAGGAAATTACGAGAATTCAAACAAGAAAACAGAAAGTGCTGAAAGGGTCGATAAAGTAGAATGTAAATTGAAGGACATAGAAATCAAAATTTTGTAAGAGGTTTGTAAACTTCAGGAAATAAATTATTTTCATATCTAAGTTTTGGCAGTTTTTGGTACTCTGTTAATAAAAAAGTTTGCAACTATTTTTCTACGAGCTCTATTGTTTTCCAATGATTGAATTTCAAAATGATCCAAATCAAAGTTATGGCCGGTATGAATATAATGTTTAGTAAGAGCAGTATGAGCAGCTTTATCAGGATGGGAAATAGAATATCTATGCTCACGACCACGGATTTCTATAGGTGTGCCAGTCTCACCTACATTAGAAAACGGACAGACAGCGCAATTGTATTTATAAACAACTCCGGATATTTTGTTTTTGGGAAGCGGATCTCTGAGATTGTTAAAAAATTTTGAGAAGCTATTAGTTGGTTTGTAAATTGTCTTGATTTTTTGTTTCTTTAGAACTTGTTCAATTTTTTCCGATAAACCTTTTATGTATGGACAAACTGTGAAATCACCATAATATACCTTTTTATTCTTATTGGCCCTGGTGGAAAAATCTTCCTGTATTTTTTCCGCGGCCTTTCTGCAATCACGTTTGCAGATAAATGCAGATAAATCTTCCTTCTTTTATCTGTAAAACTCCCCAATTTCTCTGCTAATTTGGTCTGACAGATATTTGCGTGAAAATCAGTATGTAGAGAAAAATTATTTGCAGCGAAATGCAGAGAATCTCGGCATTTCTCTGTCTATCTTCTGCAAGTTCTCTGTAAATTAGATGTAACGGAGATTTGCAGGAAAAAGTACCATGTAGAGAGAAACATTTGCAGACAAATGCAGGGAAGCTCTTCTTTTTCCTACAATTTCTCTGCAAACTATGTCTTACCGAGATTTGCAGGAAAAGGACTTAGAAGAAATTTATCGAGAGGAACTGCTTGCAGAAAGAAGCAGACAAAGTCTGCTTCGTTCTGCAAATTCTCTGCAAATTAGATGTAACGGAGATTTGCAGGAAAAAGCAGCATGTAGAGAGAAACATTTGCAGACAAATGCAGGGAAGCTCTGCATTTTCCTACAATTTCTCTGCAAACTAGGTCTTACCGAGATTTGCAGGAAAAGGACTTAGAAGAAATTCATCGAGAGGAATTGCTTGCAGAAAGAAGCAGACAAAGTCTGCTTCGTTCTGCAAATTCTCTGCAAATTAGATGTAACGGAGATTTGCAGGAAAAAGTAGCATGTAGAGAGAAACATTTGCAGACAAATGCAGGGAAGCTCTGCTTT
>CAKNYM010053938.1:132585-146851 GCA_932195095.1 Andricus curvator | reverse complement strand
TAGAAGAAATTCATCGAGAGGAACTGCTTGCAGAAAGAAGCAGACAATGTCTGCTTCGTTCTGCAAATTCTCTGCAAATTAGATGTAACGGAGATTTGCAGGAAAAAGTACCATGTAGACAGAAACATTTGCATACAAATTCAGGGAAGCTCTGCTTTTTCCTACAATTTCTCTGCAAACTAGGTCTTACCGAGATTTGCAGGATAAAAAGGATTAAAAGAGTCTGATAATGAGTTTATTCATTTTAAATTATTTTAAAATTGAAAATACAGGTAGTTGATAAAGCTTTAATCGGACTTTTACACTTGTTTAACCACTAAATTCACGGTCGTTTTCCGGTTTTATAAAAATCCTGCTCATTTCCCGGTCCAGCGGCTACAACATTTTTAAATTATTAGTTTTAGGGTAAAAAATTCAAAATTCAAAAAGGTCGAAAAAATGAATTTTTCCAAAAATTGTCTTCGCCATTTTGTGAACATCAAAGCAGATCAAATTATATATTTGTTCTGACAAATTTTCAATTAGAAGTTTTTTTCCATACTTTACTTTTTATTCATGTTAGTATTTATTTTAATAAATGTTATACTATTTTTAATCAACGCATATATAGCAGATTTTTTATCCATACGTTTTTTAAATTTTCTTATAATTTTTGTATGTTTTGTTTTGTGTGATCCTTAATTTGAAAAGCAAATATTTCATATTAAACATTTTTTTCACAAATTCAAAAATTAATCATTTAATTTTCATAATGATACAATTTGCATTTTTGTTCTCAAGATAGGGTAAAAGATACAACATTTTTGCATAAAATAATCAGTATTAGGTTGAAATATTTTTGACCACTCTTTCAGTAATTTTGGGAAAAAAGTGTAAACAATAACATTTTCTTGGGTTTATATACCGTCGAATATAATCGATTTTTCTACAAAACTGTGCTGATTTTTCTTAATTTCTGCCAAGATCTGAACTTTGAACAAATAACTCGTAATAATTTAAAATTGTGAAATCCTTCATAAATTAGGTGTTCAAGTATAAGAAATTTTGATCGTATCCAATAAGCATAAACACCTAAAAACACTTCACTTTGAAATTATATTCGAAAACAATAACGAGTAAAACGCGGAAAACTATAAACAAAGCAGTAAACGCGGAAGACAGAGCGGGCAGACTACGTGGGCGCGCGACGGCCATCATCATTTCAAAGATATCGTTTTCAAAAACTGAGTGCGCTTTTTAAACTTCTTGTCTCAACTTGAAAGTATTAACATCATTATAAAATTGATTAAAATTCATTAGAAAATTAAAGATGTATTAAAGTATTAAAAAATAAGTACTCAAAATTAGGAAAATTCGATTAAACATTAAAGTTGGGATTCTGCAAATACTTCAACAAATTTCTAAACAGTAACTCTAAATTTTATGCAATCAAAATTCCAAATTGCAGTTATAAAAAATAAAAAGTATTTCATGTGCTATTTGAAATTAAAATTCAAAATTATAATTTCACCAACAATGTGATTTAAAAAAAACTAATTTAAAATTCAAATTAGGAATTTTCAAAATATTATTTAAATACAAAATAAACATTTTTTATTATTTGGAACTATTCAGATAGCCCAATAAAGTTTAAAATTATGTTTTTAAATAAATAAAATACGTCGAAGATATTAAAATAGTGCAGTCATGCGTTTTAGGCAGCCTGTTTTCATGGAACAAACTTTCAGAGTTCAAAATATTTTTTCTAACCACATAACTCCGATTGACTCCGTCGTTTTCTTGCCTCGAAGTTTTGTTCTTTGTCGAAGTTAATTTTCCAGCTAAACAAAAGTAAGAATGAAATTTTCTTTCCAATTTGGAAAAATATTATATATATATATATTAGAAAAAGTTAGGAAAAGTATTTGGAAATTTTTCACATTTTGTTCCATGAAATGGCGGACTAATAATTTTTATTATTTTCTTCATATGATACAATTTGTAATATTCCAATTTTGATAAATAAAAAATATCTGCGATCTAATTAGATCATTATTATGAAATTATTTATTATCTACAGGATGAACGCACGCATGCGTCGCAGACAGGCTGTCATACGCAGTCATACGTGAAGTACGTCGTAATGGCGATATGAGACGCATTACGCACGCACTCTACCTACCCATCATAGCATTGCGACACGTGATGGCGGCATGCGTGCGTTATGACTCGCACAGCGATATATAATATATAATAACGATTGTTATCTGGGCATGTTATATGCCGAAAGATAGATAAAACCAGCATATTGCACTTATTTTAAGTAATGTTGAAAAGAATGAACATAAAACTTTCAATAAAATGCATGCTGCTTTAAATAGTCAGCGTTTCAATGTTTCCGAAATCCAAACATCTAAACACACTTAGATATTATCTCTTATCTAGAGTCCACGCTTGAAACTCGACACTGGAATACAGAAATAAAAATCCAGAGTATATGACCTACCAGAAGAAATGCTTTATTTCTTCCGATGCCTTTCTTGCTCATGCTATTCGATTGACTTTAAATATTTTTTAATTTTAATTATTAATATTATGTTACCCTCTTTGTCTCAATGTTCTATTAGGTTCTACATTATAATCAATACGTCTGGGATATAACGTGTGTATAGGCAAAACTTGTTCGAACTTGCATAAAAGCATGTAACATTGCGTTATTTCCGCTACATAAAACTTTACGCCGGCTACACATACACACACTGCACCACGCAATTGAGAACATGGAGGAAATTACTTTTTTCTTGAAAAATCTTGTATCACTGGACCCCACAGTCTCCCTTCAGCAAAGCACGCTATTTCTTCCTTTCACTTATATTCTAAAATTGTCAAGTAGGCCAAACATCCTCTATCTTCTTCACATGCATGTTTTTAAGGAGCGTTGGACAAAAATTGTGCAAACTTTAGCCCGAAATAATAATTAGTTTTCATAAAAACTCACTCGCTCTTCAAAAATGGACTATTTTTTTAACGGAATTTCTACAGATTTGGCCGACGGGATATCAACAAAAAGTATGTTATTGTCCTCTACAGGAGTTGTGCTATCAAGTACACTTAGCGGCAAAACGATTTTCAATTATTACATTGCATAAAAATGGCTTAGAAAAGATGTTAAGTTTTATTCTTATAACGAATGAAATAACTACGTCAATTTTCGTTCTATAAAACCCAAATTTGTACCAAATATAGAGAAAAGTTCTATTAATTGTTATAACATTCACGAAGACATGCATTCCTAATTTATTGTTTATAGTCGTGTCTGAAAATTGACAAAGTTATTCTATTTGTTCATGACGAAAAAACGTACCCTCTTTTTGTAGCCATTTTTATGCAATTTAATAATCAATAATCGTTTTTCCGCTAACTGCACTTGATAGAACAACTCCTGTAGAGCACAATAAACTACTTTTTGGTGTGATCCTACCGGCCAAATCTGTAGAAATTCAGTTGGAAAATAGTCCATTTTTCAATAACAAATGAGTTTTTATGAAAACTGGTTATTATTTCGGGCTGACGTTTTGCACACTTTTTAACGGTGGCAAAGGGACATAGTTTCTGAAAGTTTTAAACTTGTTCATTCATTATTGCATATTTAAAAAAAGACAGTTTCGGGCTTTTTTTCCAAGTGAACAAATGAACAAATCTTAATATACGACACCCCAAGTGCAAAGTTAGATACGGCCCAGCACTGGCCCAGTATCGGCAAAAATCTTGCCGAAGATCGGCTGCCAATATCGTACTGTTGCTGGAATGATAACTCCGGTATGCCCTTGGCGGCCAATTCTGGCCCAGACTTTCGCCGCCATCACTTATGCGTTACTGGCTGCCATTATCGGCTCAGCAATGGGTACTGATATCGGCCCGATCTCAGCTGCCAATATCGTTCCATTGCTGGAATGTTAACTCCGGTATGCACTTGGCGGTCAATTCTGGCCCAGACTGTGGCCGCCATCACTTCTCAATGGAAAAATTCACAACGGGCGCAGTACTGTGCCAGTACTGGCTAGTAACGATATAACAAAAAAGGTGTTTAAAACATAAATATTAATTGATTGCGAGTATTTTGACTTTGAATCTTAATGGTCCCGTGTAGAGTGAATACATATATTACATTTTTGAATATTATATTACAAATGAAATTTCTAACGCTACGGGGTCGGGAGTCTTGACCATTGCGCTAAACCTACGTGTTGAAACTCGATGAAAAAGCCATCCTCATAAGCTGCAGCTCAAAAAAGTTAAAAAACCAAATTTTAAACTCTCTTTTTCTAATTAAATTTTTATTATTATACGATGTTATGTGAATGTAGAATATACGAACTGTTAACAGGAGTATCAATAATATTATTTTTAAATAAATAATTTAAATCGATTACAATTTTTCTTCGTGTAATATTTCGCTTTTTCGCATTTTAGACTACTTTACAACTTTCTACAATGACAGGAAATGTAATTTTTTATGAACATTTAAAATTTTCAATGACGGAACTTACAAATTTGATCGTGAACTTTGACAATTTCTTAAACATGTTTTCAAACTTTCGTGTAAGGTTTGGTTTTAAGGTGTTTTAGACCATTTTACAACTTTTAAGATTGACATAAAATGTAATTTTTTCTGAACATTTACTGGGCCGAGTGATGGGCCTTTGCTGGGTCAGACTCCTGCTTTTCCTATTAAAACATGTTTTGTCAGAGTAAAGACGAAGTTTGGAACAGTAATGCGCTGCGTCTGGGCCAAACTCTGGCTCTTCCTCTTAAAACATGGTTTGTCATAGTAAAAGTCACACTGGGCCTAGTGATGCCCCTTTTCTGGGCCAGACTCTGGCTTTTCCTATTAAAACATGTGTAGCCAAAGTAAAGACGAGGTTTGGAACAGCAGTGCGCCGAGTCGGTCCCAAACTTTGGCTTTGCCTCTTAAAACATGGTTTGCCGTAATAAAAGTCACACTGGGCCCAGTGATCCGCCTTTGCTGGGCCAGACCTTGGCTTTTCATATTGAAAAAGTTTTTTGGCCAAAGTAAAGACGAAGTTGGGAACAACATTGCGCCGAGTCTGGGCCAAACTCTGGCTCTTCCTCCTAAAACATGGTTTGCCGTATTAAAAGTCACACTGGGCCCAGTGACGCGCCTTTGCTGGGCAAGACTCTGGCTTTTCCTCTTAAAACATGTTTAGCCAAAGTAGAGACGAGGTTTGGAACAGCAGTGCGCCGAGGCTGGGCCTAACTCTGGCTGTTCCTCTTAAAACATGGTTTTTCGTAGTACAAGTCACACTGGGCCCAGTGATGCGCCTTTGCTGGGCCAGACTCTGGATTTTCCTCTTAAAACATGTTTAGCCAAAGTAGAGACGAGGTTTGGAACAGCAGTGCGCCGAGACTGGGCCTAACTCTGGCTTTTCCTATTAAAACATGGTTTTTCGTAGTAAACGTAACCCTGGGCCCAGTGATGCGCCTTTGCTGGGCCAGACTCTGGCTTTTCCGAGTAAAACATGTTTTGCCAGATTAAAGACGAAGTTTGGAACAGTAATGCGCCGCGTCTGGGCCAATCTCTGGCTTTTCCTCATAAAACAAGCTTTGCCGTCATAAAAGTGACACTTGTTCCAGTCCTGTGCTATCACTGGGCCAAGAATCGGCAGTAGATCGACAAATTTAAATAGCCAATATAGGCAGACTGTACTGGCACAACACTGGGCCGATTAAAATGCCAATATTGCCCCAATAAAATTAGCCGATCTTTTGCTGCCGAAATTGGACCAAGCCTGCGCCGTGTGTTCAGTTCCGGCAATTAGCACTTGGGACGTCATTTTTTAGATATTTGTAAGACCTATATTCTTAACTACACTTTATTCTGATAGACATATAGGTTAGTTGCAATAAACAAAAAAACCTGTTTTAGCTATCTTTGACGAGTGTTTACACACACAGTGCTTCCGAAGCCTTGGTCGCAAACATCCCAGCTAACCTGTTACCATCCTGAAAGGTTCCTGAATGATCACATGTTATCAGAGGAATTGTTACTTGTATCTCAGTCTCCTAGCAGGTAAAGGCATAATCGCCGTAGTTTACTAGGGAGGCTTGTTTGCAACCGTTCCCTGTCAGACTAGTAACATGGCGGTAACAGCCGGCAGCGATCTTCATTTATACATATACATTTTGGGTCTAACCTCTATAATGTAATTTCTTTTTCGTAAGGGTTCAGCTGATAAATATCTGTTTTTTTATAAAAGCTTTGTTCACATATTATCTCCCTTTTCTGGAACTTATTTATCGTTTAATTATGTTCCTTTCCAACATTTTTGCAAAAATATTCATAATTACAATTCCGAAACGATGTATATTTTGAGGTTAAGCTGTCATTGCACGTTGCGTTTCCAAACATCACTTTGTTACAAGCATGTGATTACAATGGCGGGATAATGTTACCTGCTTCGCTTGTAATTTGTTACTACTTTGAGTGGGAAATATATTGTCACTGGGTGACCAGCATGGAAGTCACCAGTGACTGGTTTTTTTAATCTTGTTACAATTATGTGACTATTCGGACTAGTAACTGTGTTAGCTGGGATGTAGGCTTTTATTCTACATGCTACCCCGGAAAAAAAACCATTCACTTGCTTTGAACGGGTTTCGAAGTCGTTTGAATAGCGTATCTGTCACTGGAATTCCAGATTGCCGCCGATTCGTTTTTAACAGAATTTTATTCGTTATAATTTTTTTGACAGACTTATAAGCCACAAAAACCTTCATATCCCCTAGAACTAAAATAGCAAAAGGAATCTAGTAGCCTTGCGTATGATTTCTCTTAATCTATCAATAATTTATAAATTTTAAAAATCATGTGTAGTATGGAAGCCTAACCTGCAAAAAATCTGTCTCATTCGAAAAGAGGTCAACCGATACAATATGACTGTGCTTGAAATGGACATTGTAGTACATTGCAGATTTGAAGCCATTCGAGAAAGTAAAAAAAATACATAGTCGCAAACCAATTCAGTTTTAAAAATCTATCTGCAAATGACAGGTACACAATTCATGGAGTCGCCGTTTCAATCTGTCCTTTTTTCCTGGGTAGCACTACAAGAATCCGAAGTCAAATTTCAGCTAGCATTTATTTCCCCAAATTCCATAGGGCGCCTGGCCTATAGCTTGACAAAGCATTATAATTGTCCCAAAGATTAGGTGGGAGATTGCCGATCTAATGGAATAAGAGAATATCAGAGAATGTGAAAAACATGCGCTGATAACTGCGCCCTCTTAGCGGATGCAACGGAGAATTACTTTAAAGGTGCACGTTGCGCATCGGTAAATGATGAAAGTTAGTAATTTCTGAAATGATTTACCATTAATGTTTCTACTTGAGGTGTTACCATTGGCACTAACGGTCAAGGGCAAAATTATTTACTGACGGAGTCCATTATTTTTATTTATTATATTACCGTTGTGTCTATGTCTATGTCTGTGTCTGTGTATGTGTATGTGTATGTGTATGTGTCTGAGTCTGTGAATGTGCCTGTGTCTCTGTCTGCGTCTGTGTCTATATATATACCGGGTGTCCAAAAAGTCCCGGGACGGCTGAATATTTCCTCAGGTAAGATATTTTTCAGGGCGGTCAAGGTCATTCTTGAAGGAACTTTCAACAAGGAATTCAATGGTGACCTTTATTTTGATCTTGACCATGACCTTCACGGTCATTTCAAGGTCAAATTGATTTTTTTAAATGGGAACCTCTATGTTTGAACCGGGGAATTGAGAGAGCGGAAAATTTTACGTCCAGATATGACCTTGACAAATCGAAAATTTGACCTGGAAAGGTCAGGGCAAGGTCAAACAACGTACAGCAGGATGACTCGACCAGCATGCATTTATGAAGAAAATGTTCAACGCAAGAGTTGTAGCATTTTATACTCCCGATCGATTGGTGACTTTGACCTTGTCTATGACCAGAACCTTCACCAGGACATTTTCTTAAAAAATGCATGCCAGTCGAGTCATCCTGCTGCACGTTGTTTGACCTTGCCCTGACCTTTCTAGGTCAAATTTTCGATTTTTCAAGGTCATATCTGGACGTAAAATTTTCCGGTCTCTCAGTTCCCGGGGTCAAAAATAGAGGTTCCCATTTAAAAAATCAATTTGACCTTGAAATGACCGCGAGGGTCATGGTCAAGATGAAAATAAAGGTCACCATTGAATTCCTTGTTGAAAGTTCCTTCAAGAATGACCTTGACCGCCCTGAAAAATATCTTACCTGAGGAAATATTTAGCCGTCCCGGGACATTTTGGACACCCTGTATATATATGATCAAGTGGCCTAAAATGTATGATGCAACTCATGGAGAATGGTCGAATGTGAATTTGCATTCTTGCAGCGCTCGCTTCGCTCGCACGTCTAATGAGTGCTCCTTCACAATCGACCATTTTCCCCACTCGTAGCACAATATGCTATTTATTTCGTAACTTTTTAATGCATGACTTTTTAAGGCGGGATTTCATTCCAAAATGAATCATATTTTTGTGCGTGTCGAAATGTGTTCGTTTTTTATTCTGGCAGCTACTTTTTGTTAAGTTTCTAAGCATTTTGTCAGTCACTCAAAAAAAGGCTTTTTAAGTTATAACTGTCTGTTAATTAACTCTATTCGTTAATATTACGAATTCACTGCACCATCAACAGTGTAAATCTGTTTCTAAATAAGTGATCTAATTTCATCATATTTATTTCCAAATGTTTTTAAACATTATTGATAAAAGAGAACATTTTAGTTGCAAATGATTTTTCATTATTAGGTAATAATTCTGTTACTAACATTTGGCTACCGCAGTATACAATTTGTAAACTTTTGTCCACTTTTAAGGAGATAAAAAAATTAAATAATGGACAAAAACTTACAACATCTGAACTTATGAAATGTGTAACCTGCCGGTACCGGTATCAAAAAAAGTTACCGATAAAGATAATAAACTTCAAGAAAATTTAAAAATTGTGTAGGCAAACTGAATTATTGCAAAAGATATTTAGTAGGCTTCGAAGTTTTGAAAAGATATTAAAATAATTTAAAATTTGAAAATACCTCAAACAATTTAAAACCAAATCTAAATTTTTGAGTATTTAAAAAAAAATTTAAAAGCTTTTTAGGAATTTTGAAAGAATACAAAAATTTTCTTAAGATCTCTGAAATTGCTAAAAATGTCGAAAAAAGTCTGGAAGGTTTTAAGGCAATTTTTTTAACTTTGAAGAATTTCCCTTTTAACAAACATTCGAGTCAGTTTCAAATTATTTTTGAATTTTAGAAGTTTTGAAGAGATTAGAAATATTTTAAAACTTGAATAGTTTCCCGAAAATTTATAAATTATTTTAAAACTTCTTCAAAACTTATAAAAGCCTGAAATATCTTTCAAAAGGACTCTAATTTTTCCTTATATTTTGTAAATTTGGTAAAATAATAAAAAATTTACTTCAACATTTCCAAGATTCTTTTTCTACATATGTGAAATCTTCAAAAAATGATTCTAATTTTTAAAAAATCATTTATTTAACTCTTCATCTTTTTCATAGTTTACCGAAATTAATAGCCCAGAGTTTTTTAAAGGTTTCTTACTCCACTCTGAAGAATGAAGCTGCAGAGTTTTACCTTTTTAAATACATTGTAATAGGTCATATTTTTTTACACAATTATTATTATTTATTATTATACCATTAAGCCATTTCCCTTTCGGGGTAGGCGTGACTTGCTCGGTTGGAGAATAGTAGTGTGTATATGAGTGTATAGGTATAGAGTAGATAGGTATAGGTTGAATAGGTATATAGGTGTAAGGTATGTAGGTATATAGGTATAAGGTAGATAGGTATATGGGTGTTAGGTATAAATCTTTTATATTGATCTGGAATTCTCGTGTTATTTATTTAAATGACACGTTTATTCCGCAACACTGCTCCGACCCAGGTTGCTGATCAATCTCTCTAGCGATCACCCCAAGTGAAGAGCCTCACAAAATTGTTATGTATGGTTCCCCACTTGGGCCCATTAGTATCCAAGGTCATTGTTTCAGGTGTCATTCATTCTATTGTCACTCTGTTTACAAACTATTTGTCGCCACACTTTTCTGTTCTGGCATACTACTCTAGCTTCCTTCACGTCCATGCATTTTTTCATGCAAGCTCTTGTGTTTCTATGGCTTCTTATGTCTCTACGGATCAATGACTCATTTACAGATTCTAACCATTCTTTCAGCGTCAGTCGTTCATCTTTCATTCTTTCAAGATGTCCGAACCATCTTAACTGATTTCTTTCCCATATGTCAACTACTGTCTCTCCTGTACCACATTCTTTGAGGATAGTCTCGTTTCGGACTTTGTCCATCAGTGTTTTCCCGCATATTATGCGCAGAGGTTTCATGCCGATAGCGTTAATTTTACTCCTGTCCTTTGCTTGACAGGTCCATATCTCGCTACCGTATAGTAAAGTCGGTACGAATATAGAATTATGTATGGCCATTTTAGCTTTTTTTTGACATGTTTTTATTTGTGAGGATGGATCCTACTCTACCGATAACCTGTCTACCCTTATTTATGCGCCTATCTAACTCTCCATCTATTTTTCCGTCGCTAGTGAATAGACTACCTAGATACACGTACTGGTCAACTTGTTCTAATCTCTCATCATTTATGACAATGTTGCATATTGTTTTCTCACTTTCTCCCTCAAACACCATGATTTTTGTTTTATTTACGTTAATTTTGAGTCCCATGTCCTTCATACTTGTATTAAGTTTATTCAACATTCTTTGCAAATCCTCGACTGATTCTGCCATAACAATCTTGTCATCTGCGAAAGCTAACCCACGTACCTTGACTGTTTGGAGATCTACACCTTCTTCGTCAAAGAGTGCAGTTCTTAGACACTTATCCATGAATATGATAAATAGCCACGAGGACATAACGCATCCTTGTTTCACGCCTTGCATAATATCGAACCAGTCACTCAGTTTCCCATTTACCCTTACACTCGCTTTACTACCTGTATATATTGTTTTTATTGCTTGTAGGAGCCCTCCATTTACTCCGTACTCTTTAAGGACTTCCCAAAGTTTACTTCTATTTACCTTGTCGAATGCTTTTTCTAGGTCAATAAATGCACAGAAAACTTTCTTTCCTACTCTGAAGCTTTTTTCTGTGATCTGTCTTAGGCTAAATATCTGATCTGTACATGATCTTCCTGGCATAAATCCACTTTGGACTTCTGATATCTTTTCTTCTGTAATTTCCATTACCCTACGAATAAGTATACATACAAGATACATAAATTTATCAATTCGCACAACCTGTGAGGTATGTACTCGCCACCGTATTTAAGCATTTCAGCGCTGATACTATCTACACCAGCAGCCTTACCGTTTTTCAAGTTCTTTATTATGTTTCTGACCTCAGTGACACATACTTTTTCAATTGGGTTTTCTAATGCATTATGTTCTATGTCGCAGTTTTGTTGTCCTATATCTGGGGCATAATTTCTGAAGTGTACCCACCTCGAAAACGAAAGTTGTCTGATCAGGCTGAAAATTGGCCCAATTGTAGTCCTACTAGATAGTACTCCTCACACCAAAATTTAATTTATTTTGATAATTATTTATCAAAGTGGAGGGGGTACAATTTTTGGGTTTTTTGAGAAAAGCCGTACTTTCAAACGTTTGTAACTTTTGTCCTATTGCCTTAAACAAAATTTCACTTGAAATGTTTTCGATAGAATTTTTCATAAAATTTCTGGTGGTAATAACGATTTTTGAAAAAAATCAAAATTTGACCCAAATTTTTGAAAATAAAAATAAATTTGACTTTTTTTCAAACTTGGGCACTTTTTTTTTTCTTCAAAATATTTTTAAACGAAAGCTAAGATTTTTTCCTATAAGACATCCAATTTTCAGAGTGGCAAATTAATTTGTCTTTGAGTAATAGAACGATACGTAAACAAGATGCCGTGATAGGGCGGGTGGCGCGCGATTTTCCCTAGTGCGCTCACGCCGAGGATCGTTGTGCAACGCTTTAGTGCCAGTTTTTTAAGTTAAGTAATATTACATGGTAATATTATCTGTCTTTCTGTTCGATTTTTTGGCGATAGTTTCAACAGTTGTTTTCTTTGCAGGCTTCTTTTGCGGTTTTTGTTTTTTGCCATTCGAGAAGATGTCGTATTTCTCAGTGGACGAAAACTTCTTGAGTTGAAGTTTTCCGTCTTGAGTGGAAATGAAAGCGTGGTACTGTAATGTATCTGGCATCATGACAGCTTTGTCAAATCTGGTTTTTAGTCACTCGGTGGCTAAGGCGTGATTTTCTTTGCTGCTGAAAAAAATTTCGGTTTCCTTACAGTTACTGTTTGCCCACTGAAACAAAGCATGGAGAGTGAGCATGTGATGTTTCGGAGAACATTGTAAGCTTGAACGTACTGCTTGTCTCTTTATATTCGCTCCTATACCATCACATGCACCCTTACCATGAGATGTTCCATGGAAGTGCCATTCAGCTTGGATACCAAAATCTTCTTCATGGGCTTGGAGATTAACAAAGCTACTCCTTTTTTTGAAATTTTGCCTTGTACCATCAGTGAAATAGTAGATTTTACTTGGCCTGAAATGAGTTTTCAAGTATTCTACTATTATCTTTTGATACTCGTGAACAGCCACCATGTCATGAGCTAAATTATCATTGCGCTACATTCTGGATTATGAAGGCGTAATTCTCAGCAAAATCGAAGCAAATCAAAAACTCCCCAGGCAATAAATTTTCCTTCAGGTTTTTGAAGAAAAATGTAAATTTAAAACATGTATATTCTCACTTCTAATTTTTAAAGCATATTCCCAATTAATTTTACACTTACAATAATGCAGGCCTTTCTTAATGCACCCTGAAAATGCAGAGAACAGTTATTCTAGCAGCATATAATATTACTTAACTTAAAAAACTGGCACTAAAGCGTTGCACAAAGATCCTCGGCCTGAGCGCACTAGGGGAGATCGCGCGCCACCGGCCCTATCACAGCATCTTGTTTATGTATCGTTCTATTGCTCAAAGACAAATTAATTTGCCACTCTAAAAATTTTCTATCGAAAATATTTCAAATGAAATTTTGTTTAAGGCAATAGGACAAAAGTTACAAACGTTTGAATGTAAAGCTTTTCTTAAAAAACACAAAATTGTACCCCCTCCACTTCGATAAATAATTATCAAAATGAATTAATTTTTGGTGTGAGGAGTACTATCTAATAGGACTACAATTGGGCCAATTTTTAGCCCGATCGGACAACTTTCATTTTCGAGGTGGGTACACTTCAGAAATTATGCCCCATCTTCACCTCCTAAAAGTTCTGTAAAAGAGTCTTTTAAAGCGTCTACTATCCCGTCTATATCATATAGCATTTCACCTTTGCTGTTTCTCATGCTCGCAAACTACTTGATAATAATGAAATAAATAAAGAATTGGCAGCAGGTTCAAGCCAATAACTCAGTTATTAGTATACTAAATGAGTAAATTGGAAAAGTATTAGAAGTTAAAAGAAAAATAGATACTTTTTTATTTATTTTATTTAATTTAAATCTATTTATTTAATTTAAGTTTAATTAAATACTACCTTATTAGATAATAATTTTTCAGGAGAGCATTCTTCAAAGAGTTACTGTTCTGTTTTTATTCCATTTTGTTGGGGAAGTACATTCCTCGGAAACTCTCCGCCGGTTCTGCGAAGTAGAGGTGACAAGACTCGAAGATTCCTCTCCGCTCTACCAATATTATTCTACTAAATAGTGCGCTTAAAAAAAAACCACACTTTGACTTCTAACGTTGTCAAGGCAGGACGGTTTCAAATTTTCTTCAGGATTCTTCAGTCAGCTCATTTTTTGAAATATTTAAAAATGTTTTTTAATATTCACTCAAAATTAATTCTTCAAAATAAAGAATTATTTTTAATTTCCGAGGAACCTTAAGAAAATATTTGTATTATCTTGAAATTTTTCTAAATATTTTTTAATAATATCTTCAAATTAATTTTTAAAAATAAAAAAATCATTGTACATTCTCTTAGGAAACTTAAGAAAATTTTTTCATCTTTTTAAAATTTGATGACATGACACGTGACATGACACGCGACATGACACATGACATGACACATAACATGACACATATCATGACACATGACATGACACATGACATGACACATGACATGACACATGACATGACACATGGCATGACACATG
>CAKNYM010053938.1:108846-132414 GCA_932195095.1 Andricus curvator | reverse complement strand
GACATGACACACGACATGACACACGACATGACACACGACATGACACATGACATGACACATGACATGACACATGACATGACACATGACATGACACATGACATGACACATTACATGACACATGGCATGACACATGTAATGAGGCGTGTCACGTGGTATGTCAAAAAAATGAATTTTTAACCAAACAATTAAGTTTTTAATCAAAAAGATGATTTATTAACCTAGAAGATTAATTTTCTACCAAAAAACAACATATTTGAAAAATATCCTATATATATATATATTAGGGTGGTCAAAAAACGCTTTCCGAGCTACAGGGCAAGTTACCCCCTCAAAAGTTTCAATTTCCGGAGAAAGAAAATCCGTTTTTTTTTCGAAATTCAAATATTAACATGTGCCACCGGGCACTTCAAAATCCTATTCAATTAACATGAGAAAATTTTAAATTTTCGAAAAAGTAAACTCATACTTCAGGGTTAGATCGAAACGTGCCAAGTTTTTTAGGGATTGAAGAGGAGTGTCCACAAAATAAAACCATAATAATAACTTTTGTTTTTCAACCGCCCGTACCCTCCCCCCCCCCAACTACAGCGCCCTAAATAATGCTCAAAAATCAAAAAACTACGTTTTCCCATGTTAATTAAATGGAATTTTGAGTGTCCGGGGGCACCTGTTAATATTTGAATTTCGAAAAAAAAATTACGAATTTTTTTACTCCGGAAATGGAAACTTTGGTGTAGGGGTGGGGGGGGGGGGGTGACTTGCCCTCTAGCGTGAAGGAAACTTTTGCAATACATTTTTGGACCACCCTAATATATATATATATACTTAAATATAATTATATTTTCAACAACAAACATTTTTTTAACCAAATAGTTGAATTTTCGATACAAAAGATGAATTTCCAAACAAGAAGATTTATTTCCTACCATTTAACGCTTTTCCTAGCTCTGTGGCTTACCCATCTTCTACTGACAGAGAATTAACCGACCAGAGGATCATAGTTTACGACTTACAAAGAGTGAACCCGAACCATGACAAACATGTCAAATATTTTTGCAATTAACAGTGATTAATAATTTTACATCAATTAAAGTTTCCCATGATATCTCACATATACCAAAAAGAGCTTAATCCTATCCTACATCGGTTTGCACTAAAAAAGCGTACCTAATCAACATAACGTCGGCCTGAAATCTTATCCCCATGTTAATTGCGAATTTTACACTACCCGAATTTTACCAGCCATTACTGTTTCTCAAAACCCACATCAGAAAGAATATAAAGAAAACTCAACTAACCTCAAGAACCATAAACATTCGGAGAAAAGAAAGAAAGAGTGGTAACGCCTACCTCAAATCCCGGAATCTCAGAGTCTTTCTCCTTTTTCTACGCCGATTTGGTCGAAAAGTAGACTCTTCCAAGTTAAATTTGTAGCGACGACTCTCTCTCTCTCTCTAAACAGAACATTTCACTGTTCCGATGTCCGGGACGAAACCGAGTCTCTCCTTCGTCTTCTTCACTTCCCTACTCCTTCCCGCTCACGCCACAATCTCGGTCCGATAGGGCCTGCCCTCCCAAGCTCGATTTCTGGGACTCAGGTAGATGGAATTCGGACGGTTCCGGTATATGGAATGCCGGCCGGCACAAGATGAATGCTTCCGTGTGTTGACAGGTATCCGGTCTGGCATGACCTGATATTTTACAAATAATAATCCTTCCAGTTTGGATTATTTTCGAAGCCTATTCATCAATATCAAGATGAGTCCCATAATCATCTATAGTGTGACATGGCAGTGGGTGAGAGTGATCAGCTTGGCCAAGTGAGGTGGTGCGGGTGGCATAGTGCGTTGTGGTGATGTTTTCCTTGCAGGATTTTCCAATTGAAAGGACTCTGGGATTCTCGTGATTGGGGTATGGCATCAGGTCCTCCTTACCTTAAAACTCCAGGTGTCTAATCTAACTTGATTAGTGGTAACAGGTTACATAAAAATAGTCTCAAAATTATAACCTAAATAACTCGTCCTCTGTTTGCTTACCTGTAATAAAATAAAGAACTAAATTCGCTCTCATTCAGCACACCTTAGATGACAATAAGATCTTATCTCTAAACTATGTTCTAATTTGAGCTTGAGCCGGCCATGGGAATAATCGCGGTCTAGTGTTTAATTTTGCAATTTTTAAAAGCTGAGGAAGGATCCATAACGGGTGGCTAGCCACCACGTTACAGCACCCTCTCCCAGACTGACCCGTGGGTTCCCAAGACGAGCAGGCGTCACCAATCCGACCTCCAGATTGTTCATTAGGTTCATAGGCATAATTGTGTTGAGTGCTCTTGCAACCGACTATAATTCAGTATGTCATTACACGATTTCTCGAATAATGATTCCCCAGAAGATGAAATAAAAATATATAAAATAAAGCTTCGGAAAGCAAACGTGAGAGTCCTAGATAACTTGTGATAACGAAAAGGAATATGATATTAATTAGTCTGCTATTCACTAAGCTCATAATCAAAGACATAATGAAATATTAGTTAGAATATACAATTCATCAGACTCCCTGACAGGAAATGATTGCTGAAATTTTGAAGTCATTGTGAATTTAGTTATTCTTGTTCCGTTGAACTGGTATAAATCTTTGACTTCTATTGCAACCGAATCTTACTTGTGATAACTCCAGACTTCCCTAACTTACAACTAACTATACACCGTAAAGACTACACGAAAAAGGCTTAAAACTAATCGAAGCCTAACTGGCTACACGAAAACTGCTTGAAACTAGCTAAAGCTTGAAGGGCTACACAAAAACGGATTAAAAATAACGAACGCGAAATCTATCCCACGGAATCTCACTAATCATTCGCGGATTAGTGTTTCTTCAGAATGGCGCCCGCTATGGCCTGGATGAGGGGGTGGTCCGCATCCAAAGCCGCTCTGTCTCCCGATTGACCACCCGATGCTGGTCTAGCGTTACTTCCAGAAGGTGATAACATCTGCTGGCGGTGAGAGGGTCCACCAATGGCCGAGATGCTGGCGGAGCGACGGGATGCTGAGGAGGATGGGAACCCTGTTCCTGATGGGAGGAAGGGCTCCTCTCTCTTAGCCTCCATCTTCGACGCACACCTCGGGCATTGTTTGTTCCTAAGCCCGGGCTTTCCGCAATAGAAGCAGAATATTCCCTTCTGGAATAAGCAGTGGTTGAAATCATGCCCTCCTCAATGTCAGTTCCAGCAGGTGTGGTCCGGCGCGGGCATCAAGGGTTGGCAGAGGTCCTTTCTAAACATCCTGTGGGCAGCGGGAGAGCAGAGTTCGGGCTGCTGGTTCAGAGCTCACCCCGGGGCTAGCATTTGATTCCCGGACAGGATCGGAGCGGGCTCAGGGCCTGGGCTTGGAAACAAGCCGGGCCTAGTCGACGAAAGCGAGAGGCTCCCGAGAGGCTGACGTTCGCATAGGAGACTGGGGCAACCCCAGCTGGGCCGAGACCGAAATGTCTATGTTCGTCAAGGAAGGGGGCCTCTCGGATTCCTTTCTCTTATCAGGTCCAACAAACGGAATCCAGGGGCGTTTCAACCACGCGGATGGCGCAAGAGGGGAGGGAATTTCGTAATCCCGCAAGGGAAATTGAAATGGTGATCTCTCCATGTTAACCAGTCCGTCCCGATCACGTCTTCGTGCATCATCGCTGCCGTCCAGCTCCCGCCGAGTAACCTCGATCTCCACCTTTGGCTTTGAAGGGGAAGAGGATTCGGAAGGTACCCTATTTTTTTCTAAGCCGGTTGCTTCGGCGGGGTCCTTTGTTATCCTCCTCCTCCTTCGCGGCTTCAAGCGTGTCGTAGCCTTCGGTATTGCTCCTTTGGAGCTTCCGGGGTCTCCCTGGACCACGGCGACGGACAAGGTGCGCGATCGAGATACCAAGAGTTCTTCGCCGAGGTCCTCCCCCTTTGCGACCCGGAGCCTAAGCTCTGTCAGGGCTGTATCCGACTCCCACTGGGCTTTTGGTTCTTGTTCGATCTCTTGATTTTCCCCTATCTTCATCTACCGAGGTACCTGATTTTCGGGGTCTTCCCCGTTTCTTTTGGGAGAGTCTACAGGTTTTCCAACTCCGGTACCGTCACTGGGCGGTAGAGACGGTTCTGTCGTATGTTCGGGAACGACGGGAATCGATCCCTCTGGTCCGTCGGATCTCTCGGCGTCCTGAGAACACGGTCCAGATTGGCCTGCCTTGGCCTCCGGATCATACATCTGCCGGTGTATCCCCTCCATCTTTGAACTTGGGAAACCGTTCCCTTATGGAACTTTGGGATTTTCTTCCTCATCTTCACAATGGCATGACTTCGATCCATTTAGTAAACATGTCTTGGAAAACCAAGACATACTGGTAACCGCATCACAACTCAGATTCTTCTGAACGTGGGTAGTCGTTCGTTCCGCCCTGCGGTGATTGGGGAAAGCATCGTGTGCATTTCAACGAGCCGGATACGTCGAGTACCAACTTGCATGATTTGCCACGCTCGATAGGCTGGCGTGGCAAACTTCATGCTCGTTAGTAATCGACGCTGTATCCCGCTTGATGTACAATCTACTATTCCCCAATACCCGCGCCGGACCTTACGACTTACACGTTCGTTCAAAATAATCGAAGTGGGTCTTTACTCGATTGGCGACGTCACAGCGAATTAATGTGGCATTCAGTCATCTAGAGAACTAAGTATTGCCAGGCGCATCCCCAATCTAACCCTTCGCCCTGAAAATGCGCATCGTAACTTTGATTCTTCTGAACGAACGTGGTCGCTCGTTCTGGCGCGGTGATTGGGGAAAGCATCGTGTCCAACGAGTGGAATACGTCGCTTACCAACTCGCATGATTGGCCACGCTCGCTACGCTCGCGTAGCAATCTTGCTACGCGATCCCGCTGTATGATTGACACTCTATCCCGCTTGTTGTACATTGTACAATCTACTATTGTTGCGGTATGTAGGGTACGTCGACTTTAGAGGCTAGGATCTTAAACATATACAGATTTTTTTTACCTGATTTTTTTTCGAATTTTTGAAATGCTCTAAAATGTTTTCGAATATTCGCTTAAAATTACTTATTCAAAATAAAAAATAATTTTAGTTTCCAAGGAACCTTAAAAAATGTTTGTATTAGATGGATATCTTTTGAAATATTTTCTAATATTCTCTTCAAATTAATTTTTCCAAACTGAAAAAATCATTGTACATTTTCTTAGGAAACTTGAGAAATTTTTTTTATCCTCTTCAAATCTTTAAAAATTCTTAAAAAGCTTTCTTTTTTCTTAAGTCATTCGCTAATTAGAATTTCGTCACCTTTTCTGCAATCAGAAAATATTATTCACAGAGATTACTCTTATAATAGTTTTGCAAAAACTAAAATTTTGTTACCAAAGCCTGCACGAGGATGAATTGATTGAAAATCACTTACATTTTGTTCCTACAAAACATGTAGTTTTCAATATAATTTATTTCTAAGAAAAGACCTCCTTCAAAATTGGTATAATTTTTAACATTCATAAATAAAAGTGCGATTTTCGCATTATTCTTCGAGTCGTTATGCATAAAAGAAACTGTTTTTCTTCCGAAGCCTGCACAAATTGAATCGAGAATAAATGGTAAAATTAGTAAAATTTATTTTCAGCTTAGTCTTAATTAAGATGAGAGCCAAATCCATATTGATAGAAAAAAAAAGCTTTTCAAGGGATAGGGCCGTGTGTGGGTGTTCTTATGTGGTAGTACCTACAATCAGGAGGGCTACTCTCATAACAAAATGCGAGTGCATTTGCAGTACCGCTCTTGTCTCCGAAAAAAAATTTAAAAATAAGCTTGGTTGTGGCGATTGTATGTTTATGTGACAGAACTGTCGGTCTCCTTCCAACTTTACCTCATTTTCAAATATTTCCAATCTCAAATTTTAGAAGATATTATCTTTTGTTCTAAAGTCCATATACGTACCCCATCTTTTTCCACTGCGAAATTACTTTCGCGCTACAGGAAAGTTGGCAAAGTGCCTTTTCAAAACCTTAATCTTGAGAGACTGATTCATAGTGGAGATTTAAGCGAACTACAGATTTTGACATCTTTTGAACCCCGCTCCATCAGCCTTAATTATATTATGTTAGAATAAATATTCCAACAATCAAAGATGATCCTAAATACTACAATGAATCTTTTATTTGCAGTTGGTACATATAATAATATTTTCAAACAAATGAAATTGGTTAGTGAAGATTTGAGCGATTTACAGATTTGGACATTTTTTGTGCCTTTTTAAAACCTTAAGGGGATTTATCTGCGTTATAAAATGGTCTCCCAGTTTCCGGCCGCACGGTTGAATAGTTTTGTCTGATATTTTGCATACCTGATCTAAATCTTGGTCTCTTTTCTTGACAAGTCTCGGTTCTTTGAAAAAATGTTTATATTCGACGTTATAAACAAAAAGAACAATAGAAAAAAATGCAGTGACGCTCAGTACTAGCTGAGCGTGTAATTTCGAGGCCTGGGCAATCGACATCCGTCAAATTTACGAGGCAGACTCTCCGTAGCGCGAGCGGAGACTCTGGAGGGCGTCGAATTACCCGAAACGAATCACACTCTCATTCCCAGATAACAATCGTGCGACGCACAGTAACCGTATGCGTGCGAGGCACGCTGTGCGAGACATAACAAACGCATGCCGCCATCACCTTTCGCAATGCTGTGATGGGTAGGTAGAGTGCGTGCGTAATGCGTGCCATATCGCCATCACGACGTACTTCACGTATGACTGCGTATAACAGCCTGACTGCGACGCATGCGTGCATAATAAATAATTCCATAATAATGATCTAATTAGAAATTAGTTTTTTTTTTAAATGACATTGTTGGTAAAATTATAATTTTGAATTTTAATTTCAAATAGCGCATGAAATACTTTTTATTTTTTATAACTGCAATTTGCAATTTTAATTGCATAAAATTTAGAATTACTGTTTAGAAATTTGTGGAAGTATTTGCAGAAGTACAACTTTAATGTTCAATCGAATTTTCTTAATTTTGAGTACTTCTTTTTTGAATACTTTAATACATCTTTAATTTTCTAATGAATTTTAATCAATTTTATAATGATGTTAATACTTTCAAGTTTGAAAAGCGCGCTCAGTTGTTGAAATGATATCTTTGAAATGATGATGGCCGTCGCGCACCCACGTAGTCTCTCCGCTCTGTCTTCCGCAGTCTCCCGCCATCAGCCCGCGTTTACCGCTTCGTTTGTTGTTTTCCGCGTTTTACTCGTATTGTTTTCGGATATAATTTTTAATAAGTGAAGTTCTTTTAGGTGTATTTATGCTGATAGGATACGAGTATTGATAGGATACCAGCTTTGATATCAATTGCAGAGTAGGTATAGTATATAAACATAACATAACCACGCTTTACATCATAACCTTCAAAATTGCGTGATTTTCCATCGGGTGAAGTGAAATTATAAAAATAACATGTTTTTATGTGAAAATGTTCCTCTTCTTATTTAAGAAGAGTATTTAAAAATATATATATATATATATATAAGAAAGATTCATGAAAATCGATTAATATTTGCAGTAATAATAGAAATGTTGAAGTGCACACGATAGTATGCAAAGATACACCGCACTATGGGAGGAAACGCATTTTTTTCGTTCAAAAGGTCTACAGCCTTCAATTTTTCCCCAATCCGCAATTTTTTTTTTAAATTGAAGAGCGCTAAATTTCCAAGAGCACCTTAGACAGAGATTGTTGCATTTTAATTTGTTTATTTATTATATTTTTACTCGAAGTATGAGAAAATCGAGATTTTTCACAAAATCATTATTTACTCCTCAATAGCGGTTTGCATATAATGAAAATCATCTTAAATCGACGCAAGAATACTCCCAAAATACAAATAATTTGATTATTGTCTTTTTCAATTGTTATAAACAAATGACATTAACAAATAGCCACATAGTGTATTTTTGTTGAAAAAAAAGTTGTTTTCGGATGAATATGTTCTAAATTATAGTGAGAGTGACTGTTAATGACAATTTTTATGAAACATCAACAATTGTAACTGTTGTAAACAATTTTTTGCAAAAATTTGGAATTTGTTTCTTCCTTCATTATCTGAAATTATGTAGATATTCGGAAAAGTGTTATATGTTTGATTATGTCTGTTGAAATACAACAGTTGTTGATTCTGTAAACAAATGAAATAAGTAAATATAAAACTCTGTACTGGAAAATAATTTTTTTCGCACTGAAACTGCTTCGAATGTTTGTGAGAAAGATTACGAGTAACTTTTTCTATTTAAAATTGACAATAAACATTTACTATTTATTGTTATTACTTAATTAAAAATATTACGAAATTTGTATGTATTAAAAAATATTGTAATTTTTATTCTTCTCTGGAAATACTTGAAATTATTGCGCTAGTCATCTTCAGTAACAATTTCTATGAAACAGTAACATTAATTTGTTGTTTTTTGATTTCGCATTCTACTTCATTATCTCAATTGACGCAGATATCCTTGAAAATAACATAGGTTTCATTACATTTCTTAAAACACAATAAGTGTCAATCTTGTAAACAAATGGCACTTTGGCCTGGAAAGATTTCTTTTTCACTCAAACTGCTTCACGTTTGTGTGAGAAAGATTTGCAATAACTATTTTCATAAAAAACAAACAATATACAATTGCTATACAAAAATTTTGTAGCGACATCTCTAAATGGGCGATTTTATCAAACTTGGACTCCACTGAACCACTTAAGATAATTCAGATATTCTGGGAAATGATACATATATGTCATTCTATTTGTTCATTTTATAAGCAATGGAAATGAAGAAATAAATATTTGTCCCATGACTCGGCTTTCGCCAATCGCAATATTTTTTTTAACGGCCGGTGGATATAAATTGCAGGATGTATGTGTCTTTTGGCCTTAGGTAACCGATTTATTGATCTGGTAAAATGGATCTATAAATGGCTGCTTTAAATACATGAAAAACTCGTGTCATTTAAAATTACAAGAATAGATAAGAAGAATGATCTATTGTTAATTTTTACATAGAATTAGTTACAGCAAATCTGTCTCACGAAAATTTGAAGCAATTTCAGTGCAAGAAAAAGTATTTTGCAGACCGAAAAGCCACAGTTTTGTATTTGCTTATTTCATTTGTGTATGATTTGTACGAGTTGTATTTTAACAAATATAATTGAACCTATGTTCTTTTCAATAATATCTCCAGAAATTCAAATGATAAAGGAAAATCCGAAACTGAAAAGCACAAATTTCACAATTTAAAAAAAAATTGGGTATAATGTTTTATAGAAATTGTTACTGAACATCACTCTCACGATATTTCAAACTATTTCCAGAGAAGAATAAACTTTTTTCAATAAAAATTACAATATTGTTAAATACCTGCGAATCGTAATATTTAACATTAAATTATAACAGCTTTTTATTGTGAATTTTACATAGAAAGTTACTGTAAATCTCTCTCACAAACATTCGAAGCAGTTTCAGTGCGAAAAAAATTATTTTCCAGGGCAGACTTTTATATTTACTTATTTAATTTGTTTACAGAATCAACAACTGTTGTATTTCAACAGACATAATCAAACATATAACACTTTTCCGAATATCTACATAATTTCAGATAATAATTTAAAGCATATTCATTCGAAAACAAATTTTTTTCAACAAAAATTACACTATGTGGCTGTTTGTTAATGTCATTTGTTTATAACAATTAAAAAATACAATAATCAAATTATTGGCATTTTTGGAGTATTCTTGCGTCGATTTAAGATGATTTTCATTATATGCAAACCGCTATTGAAGAGTAAATAATGATTTTGTGAAAAATCTCGATTTTCTCATACTTCGAGTAAACATATAATAAATAAACAAATGAAAATGCAACAATCTCTGTCTAAGGTGCTCTTGGAAATTTAGCGCTCTTCAATTCAGAAAAAAAATTGCGGATTGGGGCAAAATTGAAGGCTGTAGACCTTTTGAACGAAAAAAATGCGTTTCCTCCCACAGTGCGGTGTATCTTTGCATACTATCGCGTGCACTTCAACATTTCTATTATTACTGCAAATATTAATCGATTTTCATGAATCTTTCTTCCACTTGCTTGAAATTATATAAACAAACTATTTCCGCTAATTAAAATTGAATCACGCCATCCTTTCATTTTTTTGAACCGGCCTGCGGCTCATAACAATGATAGTGTGACTCGTTTCGGGTAATTCGACGCCCTTCAGAGTCTCCGCTCGCGCTACGGGGAGTCTGCCTCGTAAAGTTGACGGGTGTCGATTGCCCAGGCCTCGAGAATACACACTCAGCTAGTACTGAGCGTCACTTCATTTTTTTTCTATTGTTCTTTTCTTTTTGTTTATAACGTCGAATATAAACATTTTTTCAAAAAACCGAGACTTGACAAGAAAAGAGACCAATATTTAGATGAGGTACGCAAAATATCAAACAAAAATATTCAACCGTGTGGCCGGAAACTGGGAGAACGTTTTATAATGCTGATAAATCCCCTTAATCTTGAGAGACTGATTCTTAGTGGAGATTTGAGTGCACTACAGATTTTATCACACGCGTGAAAAATGATACGCATTGAAAAGAATTGGGGCAACTTAAACGGTACTGGTGTCCAATTCGTGACTATGCTTCATAGAAAATACAAATTTCAGTAAATTATATGCAATTTTTTTTATTCATTTCGTTTTTAATTCTGTTTGTAACCACGAGCATATGGTGAAAAAAAAACTCTTACATCATAAGAATTATAATATAAAAAAATATAATTTCACACTGAAAACTGCAGATGAAATAAAATTATTCTTTCGGTTTTGTATGTAGTACTATTTGGTGCTTTTCGCTGGGTCGAAAAAACATTTTAGAAAGCGGAGGTGGAACTATGTGCAAAAGTAACGTATTTGGACCAAAAAGAAGTATAATTAATTTGGACTCGATCGATATTTTCGTGGATGTCAATTTTTTTGTGCATTTCTGGAGGCCTTATATGATTCTTGAAGTCTAAATATACTGAATTAAAAGAAATATATATTTACGCTTACGATTTCCCAGACTAATTGAAATTTTTAGCGTATTTTTACCAGTAGAAACGTTCTACATACCTCAAAAAATTCCCTCTATATTTCTATAGATTTTAAAATTATTTTTTGGAAACAGGGTTCTACTAAATATTGATAATCTCTGACGGGGCTGCCAGCAAAAATGTCTGAAAATTTGAGGGGACGTTTAAGGCCACCAGAAATGTAAAGAAAATGACATCTACGAAAATATAAAAATAATAATTTTTTGAACATATTTTGTTAACGCGCAAAACCAAAGCGTTTATCGAGCGAATCCAAATTAGGTGTACTTTTTCAGCGTCCTAATATTCTACTTTCTACGTAGTTCCATTTCCGATTTCCAAATTATTATTTTTTCGACCCATCGTGAATAATCATATTAACCCTTGTGTTGCCAAACCAAAAAAACTCACAGTATCTGCCACCCGGGTACCTGGGTACCCCGCCCACGAAATTGTTGTTAAAAGTCCATTGTAACTTGAAATAACTATGTGTATTCAATCAATATTTAATTATTCATATTCTAGGAAGGTATTCCTACCTAGAACGCAATCATAAAATGGCGTGTTTTCATGCCTCCATAAACGAACGAAAAAGTACGCGTTATGAGCGGTTTCTGGCGGCGCGTTGGATAACACAGGCCGACAAAAATTGGCAAAAATATTTTACCAGGAACCCGAGTATACTTTTCCAATGGTTTTTGGCGTGCTGAATCCAAATCCGAGGGCAGGATTTCTCTAGTGGCTCAGATTTTCTGTCGGGGTACCCGGGTGGCTCAGCCGTGCTTTTTTTCAATTGCAAAATATTTCAAGCTAAAAAATTTCTAAAAATATGTGCAATGCAAATTTCGATAGAGAATCGGTTCAATCATGTAGATTCGAGGAGCATTCAGCCTATCTTTATTAGAAAGAAAGTTATTTAACAAAACGTATGCCGATGGGTACCCGGGTGGCAACACAAGGGTTAAATAAACAAATTCATTTTCAATGCAGCCTTAAAGAATCTCCAGTAAACTTTTAATCAGTCTTAAAGATTAACAACCTTATTGCGCTAAGTGTGAACTTTTATATACACCGTTTTAAACAAGCAAAACGATTTTGCTCAAACAATCGTTCATTTCTAAATTTTTTTGTGACTGAATTTTAATATCGCTCAAAAGTTGGCCGCCGATACCAACTTTTCACCTGCAAAACGCTTTTTCGATCGTACAATATCTTCCGTTTCTTTACTCAATCAAAAGAACAAGTTATTGCACATTTGAAACATTCTAAATTGAGCAAAAACTTTTGTTTTGTATTTATGATTGTGCATTAGTGTTCACTGGTAATAACCGTACACAGAACAAGCTTTCTATAATTATTAAGCCAATAAGAAAGAATGTTTTAATTTTCAAAAATTTGAGTTTTGAAATCCAAAGAACGAACAGAAGATTTGATAGGCATTGTCCGATCGAAGGAAGGCCTTGCAGGTGGAAAGTTGGTGTCGGTGAGCAACATTTACGGGATATTAAAATTCAGTCAGAAAAGAAGTTGGAAAACGAACCAACCTTACGTTGCAAATTTGGTATAAACTGTTACAAAAACTTTTCACAGTAAAACGAGGAGCTACAAAAATTTCTTTTAATGGGGGAAGAGTATAAGACTTTTGAATTCCAGAGTCAGGGGCTTTAACCGTGTCATCACGTTTGTTATCAGATATTGCTCCTATATTTTCGGCTTGAAAACTTTCTCTTGCCGAATTTTCTTTCGCAGACGTAGTTGGTGGGTTCAGTATTCCTGAAGGACTTCCTACATCGTCTGGAATATCACTATCACCATGGTCGCTATCTTTTACTGAAGTCTCCGTGTCGCCTGGTGGATCAAGTTTTTGCGCATAATCGGTTAGATCGTCCGGAATATCGCTATCAAAGTTATTTTCGGGTTCTTCAACACAAGTGATCATCTCACCTGGTGTATGAAGTTTTTGCACATAATCGGTTAGATCGTCCGGAATATCGCTATCAAAGTTATTTTCGGGTTCTTCAACACAAGTGATCATCTCACTTGGTGTAAGAAGTTTTTTGCTCGAAATCGGTTACATCGTCCGGAATATTAATTTCAAAGTTATCTTCGGTTTCTTCAACACAAGTGACCATCTCACCAGGTGTATGAAGTTTTTGCGCGAAATCGGTTACATCGTCCGGAATATCACTTTCAAAGTTATCTTCGGGTTCTTCGACACAAGTGACCATCTCACCTGGTGTATGACGTTTTTGCGCGAAATCGGTTAAATCGTCCGGAATATCACTTTCAAAGTTATCTTCGGGTTCTTTAACACAAGTGACCATTTCACCTGGTGTATGAAGTTGATGTTCAAGACTTCTTAGATCGTTGTGGATATTATCTTAAATTTTTTCTCCATTTTTCTCTTTTTCGCTTATTCTAGCAGCGTGTGAGGCATTTGATATCTTCTCTTATTTCGCTTCCCTTTTCCTATAACATACTATAATATACATGATGATCAGTACCATAAAAAATTATTCACGAGACAAGAACATTCTACAAGAATTCCAGTTGTAGTGAATTTCACAGGATTTGAATAAATTCAACAGTATTTTAGTGGATTTAATATATCTCTAATAAACTTAACAGATTTTTAGCGACTTCAACACATTAGTGAACTACCGAGAATTATTGTGGTTGATTTGCTGGAAGTTTTATCCGCATTATTTTGAATCATTAAAAGATGAGCGAACATAAAATGTACTTGAAAAATAAGTAAATACGAAAATATAAAATAATGATGAGTCAGAAAATTAAAATTCCCTCACTTTTGAAAATTCTTACAAAATTCCCTGAGTTTCCCCAAATTCCTTAATTTTTGTTGAATTTCCTGATATAAAAAATTTTTTTTATTTAAAAAAATTATTTTTTAAGGTTACAAACCGGCGAAGAATCTTCTTCCGGGCTATCAGACGGGAAAATGAGAGGTTGCATTGCATCCCGAGCTTTAGTCTTCTGAGTAGCCAAATTGTTCAGTCTATTTTGTAGGCTTTGCTTGATCCTCGTCACATCCGCAAACTAAAAAAATGAACATAAAATATAAATAACGTAAAACTTTACGCCTGCATCGATACAATAATATGCACCGAAAATTTGTTTGTTAGGATTACACATAAAACTAATCCATATAATATCCAATTTGAAATTAAACAGCAGTCTCTGCATACAGGCGAAAACATGGTTAGCTATATCAGACTTCACGATATGAAATGATCTCAGAACAAGGGAAATAGGGTGATTCTTCACGAAAATATATTTGAATAAAATGGAAATAAATTCGTTTCAATAAAATTATTGTAGGTAACATACTAAAGCCGTTTAACTTTCAACCAAGTATAGTTGAATTTCTCACCAACAAGGTGAATTTTGCAGGAAGAAGATAAACTTTGTACCAAAAAAGACAAATTTCCAACAAAATAGATGAATTTTTAAGCAAATAATTGACTTTTCCACAAAATAGTTCAATTATCAAACGAAACAAATTAATTTTAAACAAAGCATGTAGTTGGATTTTCGACCAAAAAAGGTCAATTGTGAACCAAATAAAATTAATATTTGAGAAAATAGTTGAATCCTCAACGAAAAAAATCTATTTTAACCAAAGAATTTTTGAATTTTCAACAAGAAAAGATTAATTTTGTACTACAATACATGAATTTTGAACAAAAACGTTGAGTTTTCAAGTCAAAAAGTCGAATCGTTGAATTATTAAAAAAAAATCATTTTCGTTGCATGTGCAAACTGTCAAACAAAATATTGTAAACTTCAATAAAATGATAAAATTTTCAACAAAATAATGAACTTTTTCAGAAAGTAATTCAATTTTCAAGAAAAGTTGAACTTTTAACCCAATAGTTGAATTTTCAACCTACAAAGATGAATTATGAACAAAAAAGTTGAGTTTTCAAGTCAAAAAATCGGGTGCTACAATATTATATAAAAAAATTATTTTTGTTGCATTCACAAACAGATAGTTGAACTTTTAAGCAAAATAGTTAAATTTTCAACAAAATAGTTAAGTTTTCAATTAAAAATTAAATCTTTAACAAAAGTTAAACTTGCAACCAAATAGTTGAATTTTCAACCCACAAAGATGAATTTCAAACAAAAGAGTTGAGTTTTCAAGCCAAACAGTCGGATCGTTGAAATATCAAAAAAGCAAAAATTATTTTTGTTGCATGTACAAATTTTCCAACAAAATAGTTTCATTTTCAACAAAATAATAAAACAAAATTATCAATTTTTTCAAACAAAAATTATTAAACTTCAGCCAAAAACTGTTGCATTATCAATCAAATAGTTGAATTTTCAAACCAAAGGGATACATTTGCTATTCGAAAAGACGAATGTTCAACAAAACAGTAGAATTTGTAACCAAAAATATGACTTTTAAATAAAATGGGTGAATTTTAAATAAAATAATCAAACTTTATATTAAATTGTAAATTTGTTTACCAAAAGAGATCAATTCTAAACCAAAAGTATAAAAATAGAATTTTCAACAACAAACGCCTATGTCACATGTCGAAATGAAATCTTTCACTTTATTCAATGAAAAATCACAATTTTACCTTAGAACTTCCATTGTCTCCTGTTCGCTGTTCATCGTCAGTTGTTAGGTCACTGACAGAAACCACCAACTTGTCGGTCGAAACCCGATGCCTGCTACTTGTGGATAATATTTCGTCCAATTTTTCTTGTGTTTCTGTAAAGTGAAATCCAATGAAATAAGACAAGTAACATATTGGCAAAAGCAAGAATTTCTGTGCAATTGCGTATTTAGTTCATTAATACACACACTTCATTCGTAGAAAGACACGAATGAAAAGTATCTACAGAAAAGTACGTACCTGCAAAAGTTATCAGATTGCAAAAATCCAAATTTCCTTCCCATTGAATGGGATATTTTATTTCGATTTTTTGCTTCTGTGGCTTGAATCGTGGAAGCATAACATCTTTCACAACTGCGTACTGCTTGGAGCAGCGAAGCCAAACGTACAACAACATTTTCGCGTGGACGCGTCACTTTTTTAGCAAAAAAATTACATTACTTAGCATCACTGATCACAATAAGCTGATCAGAAAACACCAGTATCACACAAATCCAACAGACGCCAGTAATTTCCCAGCAAAGATCTGGATACAACACTTCACTGTGTACAAGTTTTTGCACGCGCCACAATCCAAGCAGAAGCGAATTCGGAGGTTACGTTACACAAACCTTCCTTCTAATTGTTACGTCCCAATTTCGCTGATGTCGATGCGATTCCGCTAGCTCCAGCGATGATTGGACGTTGAGAGACGTGTAGTCCGTTGCTGTTTTAATTGGTTTGAAAACCAAATACCGTAAAGGTTAGGTCAGGAAATTTTGTTGTTCGCAATTTTTATATGTCACTGTTACGTCCTGCCTGTTGGATCTGCTGAAATGATTACGACCCAACGATGATTGGCTGTATTTTTCACTGGTGGTTCGCTGCTGACATGCGTCGATTTGAAAATCGACTACCGCGAAACTAATACATAATTTAAAATGAGAATAAAAAGAATGCACTGAATTTGAGAACAATTGTTATTTATTCGCTTTAACTATTATAACTATTCACTAAGCACAATAATCCGTTGAAATGGCACGCACAATATTTATTTAAAACGATAGAATTATTATTATTTTAATCTATTAGATATTATAGTCTCTTAAAATGATATACTATATTATTTATTGCAAATTACCGCAAAGCTTCACGGAGCTTGACAGTTATTGAAATATTTTCTAAGTCCCACTTAGAAAATATTCCAAAACTAAATAACGAGTGTCGTAGATTCAAGTTTAAGGAAGCGCGCCGAAATACAAAATTCTGACGTTTCCGTGCTCTGCATCTATATTTAAAAGCTCATTTAGGGCGGGGTTTATCCCTACTTTTAGAGTTTAGCCAATGGGAATGCTGACGTCACTCAATTTTAGAGCCAAATAACCAATCGTAAATGAGGTCATTTTACTCCTCCTACAATTTCAGGCAATTAAAGTGAGTGACAGTTCAAGGACTTGGGTCCAAAGTTCGACTTTTTGACAGGATAACCGTCAATCACTTCGAGTGACGGTTTCCTGTTTGAAAGTCCAAAGATCGTTTTTTATGGCGTCTAGTTGGCGCCATAGCCCATTAATGATACTAAAAATAGCTCAAGGTCTCAAGTTCCTAACCTCTAAATCCATCTTGGGTACCAAACTGCGCAGTATTTTCGATGAATTTATATAACCCAAAGGAAATAAGATAAGATGCTTAAACGTAAATATTCTGAACGCAATTAGTCTATAATTTCGTAAATATTAATATATAATTATAATTACTTAATCATTATTAGTCAATATATATATAAATTCAACCTTTCATTCTAAGCCATTTGAATCTTCCCGCCAAGGAGTGTACTAGTTTAAAGAGTGTTAGGAAAAAGGGTCTTAGTGCCCTGAGGCTTTAATTTTAAAAACGGTGCACACCGTTACAGTCACTCACTCTCACTTAATCCAAAGGCTCACCAATGTTTAAATACAGTTTTAAATTAAACGCGCGTGACCACGCCAGATTTAATTGCAGTTTTTACTTTTGTTACTAGTCACTTCCAGATTTTAAACTAAATTCAATCAAAGATTCTTAATTTGATTCCGGGTCAGAGTCTGAATTAATTTCCAAATTAACTCGATGAATGGTGAACTGAGATATTCCCGTTGGAGAATAAATTATTATAACAATATAATGAAGTTCTTCATATACTCTGCAAAGTTGAAATAGTTTAAAGTTCGGGTCCGAGAAAAATTCAATTAAATCGAACAAAATGCTCTCCGGGGCTGACATATATAATTATTTAGAAATTACTCCGTGATAAATTAATTTAACTTTAATAAAAATATTAAAGTAAAAAAAAGATAATCATTTAATTAGTTTGAATCTAGAGATTTGCACCAACTTGTGCAAATTGTTAAAATTCGCGATTTTAAAAATACGTTTTAAAGGCTTTAAAGTTTTTAAAGGCTGCGAGACAAAATGTGACGGTTCCCGCGCCCGTCCTTATATTTATAACCTATGGGTTGATTACGTGGAAGGGTGCACACGAAAAATGTCGTCACCATTAACCAATCAAATAATTCAGAAGTGAACGATGTCGACATCGCCCACTCATCTAATTGGTGGGTGATTTTACCTTAAAACAAAGAATGGCGGCGCGAAAATGATTCACCCTGATGTAACCGATGATGTGGAATCTGAAAATTCCACATCATCAATTTTTACGCTCCCTTCCTGAAGGGTTTCATCATATTACATGTCACGTGGTTTTTATTTGACTTTTCCTATACGAAAGAGAGAGAGAAGAGAGAAAGAGATTATTCCCTTAATTATTATATTAAAGGACACTTCCAAATAGAAATTAATAATTTCTAGTTTGTTATCAATTTTTATGCTGAATGATTTATAATTTCAGGCATTTTCCGATTCCCCTCATTTTTTTAAATAGACATTTCTAGTAAAGAGACAATTCGATCAATTTAAATTGTCTCTTTTCCTCTATTTATGTCTTTCCATCAGTATATTTTATGAATATAATATAAATGGTCCTACATATTTAAAAAAAAACATTTATTCTTAAATATTTAACAAAATTAATCTGAAATCAAAATTGGTTCCAAACCAGCTCATAGATGGCGTTGATGCGAGCCAGCACACAGATGGCGTTGTAGATTTTTATTAATTTTTGCATTACGCCACACTAATTGGTCGATTCGGTGAAGCTCACAGAGCGATTCCGCATGCGTGAAATAAAGATGCAAAATCAAATGATCGAACACAACAACAACAAACTTTGCAACGATTAACCTTCATGACATATAAATTAAATAATTTAACCATGAGGATTTCCTCATTGTGATGTACCGGAAAGTGAATTTATACATAATATTTGCATATATGTATAATACAATTGTATTCGTAGTCTAAAAATATTGCTAATATGAACTAATTAATTAGTACAGATTAATTTAGTCAATAAATTAATTTATTAACTAAAAATTGAAATTTGCTTTAATTTGCCCTGTCGAATTCCAACAAATTGAATTGCAACTTTCATTCTCATGAATTAAAAGGCACTGACCAATGTTAAAGCATTTGCGTGCTGATACATTCAGACGAATGGGAGGGAGACTTTAACTCTCACGAGTTAAGGCGCATTGACCAATATCGAAGTATTTGCGCGCTGACGAATTCTGACAAATTGAAGGGGGACTTTTACGCTCACGCATTAAGACGCATTGGCCAATGATGAATCGTTTTGCGCGCTGACGGATTCGGACGCATTAGAGTTTAATTTCAAATCGCACGCATTAAAACGAAATGGCAGACGCAGAAATAAATTCATGCTGAAGCATTGGATAGAATTCCTTGATGTCCAAGTTGTGCGCTGTATTTGTACGTATAGAAAGATTCAAAATTAAAACTTGTGTTCTCGAATTCACGAGCATTGACAAACTGGTCCAATGCGTGATTGTCACAAAACGGGATTCCCGGGTTGTCTTAGTATATACAATTCAATACGTATCAATACTTTCTTTTTTGCTGGGTTATAAATTGTATGGGCGATCATTTCGTTCACCAGTAACTCAACTCATATCTTGTGTTTATCGATGGACATCAATAATAGTTTATGATCCATTGGATCGAATCATCTGTTATATGATCGAAAGGCATATCTGTATTGGTTCAGTAGAGTGATTATTATTATTATTTGGCATCTGGTATCAATTAACATTGATGATTATTGTAAACTCCATCTTAGTGAATATTTCTGAAAGTTGGTGAACAGATAGTCAATAGGAGGTTAGTGTTTTCATCGAAATGATACTTAAATGTTTATTAACAATTGAAGTTAATAATTAAAATTTCGCAGTCGCTTCTGAATCAGGAGGGCTACTCTCATTTGTTTTTTTAGTATGTAGAATATCTGACGAGGAGGGTATAGCCAATAATTGCGCTCAGTTCCAAGCGAGAATTTCTTCTAATAGCATTAATAGACGGCAAGGTAGCAGATTTTAATGAGCGAATGATTAAATTATCGTATAGTGTATTCGGTTTCATTCAGGCCGATTTTAGGAACTTGAGTTATCTGGTTTGGGCTTCAGGTTTTTATCGATTTCTGTAATCTTTTTCTTGGGAAACGTCATACGTTTTAATTCTGTAATGAACTTGTGTTCGGAATTGACTGATATATTTTATTAAGTACATTGTTACATTTTAATTGCACTTATTTAACATCGACTTTTCATTTTAGACTTTAATTTCATATGTTCACATTTTAATGGAATTCTAATTGTAAAGTGTTATCGATTTCTTCTATTATCCTTATTCTGCTATCGTTAAGTCATATTCCTCCAATGAGTGTGAGACTTTCGTACCTTTTGTAAGCAAATTTAGTCGTCGTCCGAACATTAAATTGAGAACTTGTCTCGTGGTTTCGGTAGACAAGATCAAATTAATTGTATATCAATTTTAGAAATGAGTTAAATATAGACAAGTTCGATTTTTTGAGCAATTTTGTTAACATTAAAATAATGCAGTTGTATTATTTATTTTCAGTGACCTGTCCTTTAATGTACTTGTCGTCAAGAAGATTTATAAACATTGCATCTTTTTTTTACATAAACTTCTCGCGCTCGCGAACAACTTGACACAATAAATTATACTATATTTGTCTGAAAGTAGTCGTTTTGACTTTTGTCACCACTTTCATCTATATTATATTCCCAGACGTTAAACATAAGAAGGATTTAAAATCACCTACTTTCTTCAATATTTTTAATTACATACGAATTGACTAGGATTGCGTCAACATCATGTTTTTAAAATTTATACATTACTATTATTGTTTATTTTCATTTATATTTTAGATCAATTTTAATCTGATGAGAAAACTGGAATATGTTTCGACACGTCATACGTTTTAATTCTGTAATGAACTTGACGCAATAAATGATACTATATTTGTCTGTAAGTAGTCGATTTGACTTTTGTCACCACTTTCATTTTTCTTGGGTGTTTTTTTCAGATTTGTTTGTCACCCTGTTATAATAAATGGACACGATTTATATAGTAACAGTGGCCCTCATGCAAATGGTAAAGGGGGGAGATGCGAGTGACTCTCTCTTATCTTTTAAATCCGGAGCGGCATATTGCCTGTGAAGGTATCGATGGGCAGTTGTCCAGAATTAGCCAACGTCATGTAATCTTCGACAAAGAGTTTCTTTTGTACTAGTTGGTAGATTTTATTCCGTTGGGAGTATGTTTTATTTCTCGAATCCTACGCTAAGCTTTTATGGGAAGAATTAGATATAGGCGGGCGAACAACGGGGCAGCTTCCGCGTAATAAATTCTACTGTTACAATCTTGAAGCACCCAGTTGGCAGATTGACGCAAATAATTCGTTTTTTTACGGTTCTTAGATAAGTAGTAGACGGGCGATAGAGTTTGAATGATTTCCACTCACACTTCATGGAAAGTCAAGTGCGCATAGTTTTATTTTGATTCCTTTTAAATACTGGTCGAGTATTATAGATTGGTCAAGTCTCAATCGAAGTACACTTATTTCAATACAGAATGATGGAGCGAATTCAGGCATGAGCCTGGAGAGTGTGACACATCTGTAGCAGCCCCCCAGGATCCGCACCTGATGTTATCGACCAAGCCAACTGCGCAGTCGACCTAGCATATTTGGTAGGGTGAGTCTCGACCTACGAAGTTTGTTCGTGATGGGGCGGAATCAGACTTGCTCGGTAGTGATAGGTGGGCATTCTTCTTCAGGTGTTATGAGGGCATCGCACAGCTCCTTGAAGCTATTTATGTTTTTTGATCCTTCTTTAAGTGGATGCTGGACTCCGTAGACATCTCTCCAAAATGCTTCTCCTAGCATCAGATAGTACCCGTATTCTGCCAACAAAATGCTGCCTGGTGTTCAGCAGCTTTGACTTCTCAAGAGTGTGATAACGGATCCGCAGTTTGCGCGCGAACTGTCGAACCTTGGCGGTGAAATTCCTGCCAGACGTTATGTAGTCAGTCACACACTGAATGCGGGGCGCGTACTGTCTTGCCCAGACTATCTTTGTGGTGAGTTGATAATTATTGGATGCCTGCCTGCGGTTGATCTCAGTTTCGCATCTCTTTAGTTGCTTTTCTTACATAGCCCGTTTTTCGGAGTTGTTCGGCATGGTTTTGCAGACGTTGATGCGAAAATTGCGAGAGCTCTGGGTGTTTCTCGCACCATAGTGCATGCAGTCGTGCCATGTAACCTTCTCGTTTAGGGGCAATACTTGTATCGTAACACTCTACCGCTAGTTCATAATTGAGTCGATTCGTCCACCCGAAAGTATTGACATTCCGCCGGTTCATCGCATTAACTCCGTCTTGATTGGCTCCCTCAACTCTATGGTAGTCGGTATTGTCGACCGACCCATTGCCGAGAGCCCTGCGAATTCGATTGTTTTGAACCGCACTTACTACAACTATGTCTGGTATTATCATTGTTGCTCCCACGTGAAGAGAGATTTAAGTACTTTTTACGGAGAACCTATTTTGGGAGACTATTATTATTACATTTTTCTGAGAAAATTAAACATTTTGCGCGTAAGTGATACAGGAAATAAATAAATAGCAAGCTTATTCTTTTTTGGCAGTAATCTGGGCCGCGAAAAAGCTTATTGGGGCTGAAGGCCCCAGTGGAGTCCACAATAAAATCAGAGGAATGTGTACTGTAAGATTGGTCAGCATGGTTGAAGATATATTTGAAAAACATAAAAATGACATTTAACATTTTATTCAATTGTGAAAAATAATTTATTTAAACAAATACTTCAGTGAGCATTCTTTTCTGACTGCTGTTGGGCCTTCATAGATTAAAAAATGGTTTAAAACTTAATAAATTGTTTATAAATTTTCAATTTATGACAATTTTTAGTTCTTGAAGACCATTCTAATAATAAATCAGAACGATTTTTGTGCAAAATAATTTTTGTCTACAAGAAAATTATACGCATTTTATTTGCTTAAAGAAATTGTTGAATGAATTAGTCAAACTATTAACCAAGCTAGGCATTTGAGAACGAGCGCAACCTGGCACTCTGAACTCTACACTGCGTTCTGCAATTCCTGGGCCATTTTCATCATAGCTGTATATACACAATAAGCTTTAATTTTTCAATCTAAAGTGCAGTGATAATTCCTTAAAATAGATTTCTAACTTAAATTTTTGATGTTAAGGTTTTTGGCCAGGGTAATACGTAATAATTATGATGTTAAAATTTTTTCAGTCTGCTGGTCGTTTCAATATTTTTATAAAATATTGATACTTAAATTGTGAA